>CAKNXH010053169.1:0-12236 GCA_932178445.1 Andricus quercusramuli | reverse complement strand
CGTACTATGCTTAAAATTCATGATTAATTTTAAATTTCGTAACTATATACAGCTATATATACATACGTACATTTCAGTGTTACGAGTTTAAAAGGCTTTTTGACATATCTCTCTACGTTTTGAGACCTCCTGAGTGAAAAAAATGGTTTTTACGCCAATATCTGTTTGTCTGTCTGTCTGTTATGTATGGGCAAGATATACGAGATATAAATATCGGAGCGCGAAACACGATCGAATACTTCGGAACGCGAAGCGCGACAAATGAAAATCACCGACGCAAGCTGCGCGCGATGAGAATGTGCCCGCGAAATGGGCAGATTTTTTTAGAGCGACGACAGCGACAACACGAAAGAAGGAATGCATGAATTCACTCATGCATTAGGTTCCTTAATTTTCGTGGTTGTTTGTAACCTACTTCTGATATTCATTTCCGCTTAGTTTCTCTGGACCGTTTTTTGGCAGCATTTGATACCAACCTAGCCTTCTTATCATGAATAGCGTTGCTATTGTCGATACTGCAAACGCGATGCAACTTGGCCTTAAACAAAGTTCTCACTGCAAAGATTCTGTGTTCAAGGCAAGGATCACTTTCAGAGAACCATTCAGGGAACATTGTGCCCGTATCGCGAATCGCGTTTTCCAGGAGCAATTCCTGAATGCCATGTTTGTAACGTTGTGTGGTTATGGATCGTTCGAACGAGAGCAAATTTGCTGTAACAATTTCGCGAAATTTCTCTGAAGGCTTCTTTAAAAGTGTCACCTTGTAGTTAGTCTTTGTCTTGTACTCTCGAGACTCTATGTACGTATCATTTCTATCTTCGAATGCTTCAGGGGGCTTCAGAAGTTCAAAGTAGCAACGATCACATTGCAACTTCTTTGTGGTTACCTGGGCAGCGTAACCAGCAAAGTAAATTAAAGAGCTGCCTTCATACGTACCACTGTATGCTTGAAAAGGCATATCTGCCTCAGTGGAAAGGAGCAATTCTTTAACTTTGGTAGCTGAATGTGTATTTTCAGTTGACTTTGCACCAGAAGAGTCATCGTGAACTGTGACATTGTCATAAAAATCGTAGCCGTCACTTTTGTCACCGTTACCATCGTCGTCGTCGTCAGTACCATCAATTTCAGTGTCGATTTCAGTGCCTGAATCTTCGTTATCCTTCCTTTCATCAGCAACAGTGACATTTTCAGGAATTGGATGGACATTGGCGTCCTTCTTCAATATAAGCAACGGCACGGGTTGCAGCCACTTCAATCTCGTCGCTATTTTCAAGATGATATTTGAAAGTAGCGATGTCAAGCCCAAGGTCTTCGAAGCCTTCTATTATGTCATGCTTTGAAGAATATTCTTCGAATTCCTTTCTTGATATTTCGTAGAATTTGGCCATGGCATAATTTGCTTCCGCAGGATAACTTTTCATTAGGTCCTTAAGATCTTGGAATTGCTGATCGATAAAGCCAGGAGTGATATCGTAATTAGCAATTCTTTTTTCAACTACTTCCATGTAATCCACAGGTTCCACTCTAATGTGTGCGAAGAGCTTCTCTCGTTCAGAATTTGTGAAGTACTCTGCAATAAAATGCTTATTGCAGATCATCATCCTCCAGGAGACTTTCTGTGGATCGATTCCTAAAAACAAAATCAAAATTGTCAATATTGAATTTAAAACATTTAAAACATTAAAAAATGTTTTTAACCAGATTGCAAAATATTTCGCGAGATTTTTAGAGATTTCAAGAAATCTGAAAAGATTGCACACAGTTTCAAAAAATTTTCAAGGGATTTCAAAATATTTAAAAGAGTTCAACATATTTTTAACGAATTTAAGGGATTTTAAAGAATTTTGAAGGATTTTCAGTACAATTCAAATGGGCTTCAAAATTTCCAAGTAATTAAAAAATTTAAATAATGTTTTTGAATTCCTTAGTCTGACATATCTCTTAAAATCTTCGGAAATCTTTTAAAATCTATTGAAATTCCTCTTGTACCTTCATTTTTTGAATTCTTTAAAATCTATTAAATCTCTTAAAATATATATTAATTTCTCTAAAAACGTTTTAAAATATCTTGAAATGTCTTCCAATCAGTTGAAATTTGAACTCATTTTATATCCTTATTCTAAAATAGGGACGATTGAAAATTCCCGAAAAATAAAATTCTCGAAGAAACTATTTGAATAAATAAATAAATACATAATTTAAATCCTATCATAAAAAAGTGGTGTAACGAAATGTCTAGAAAATCTCGTAAACATTGTTGTCGCGAACCTGATTGGCTTTTGAATGACTTGAAGTTTTAAGGTCATGTATTACTTATCCGATCCCTACCTTAATGACATTTTTTTCTCTGCAACGTTACTTCTAAATTTATTGAGATATCAAATTGAAAATTTCTAAAATTGAAGTTAAAGTATTAAGGTACGTTTATCTGGTCCTGAATTTTTATTTAAACAAAAAAAAAATTCAAAATAATTTGTTTTTTATAAATGAAGGGCCGGATAATATAACTCGCCGAGCGCTCGAAATGACGTAAAACTATTGTCCAACTTGATAAAAAATGGAAATCGCAAATTTCCATTAACAAAAAATATTACTCGACGCGGCTTGTCAAGGCGCATCTTTTTTCTATTAGGCATTATTTTGCAAAATAACTAGTTTTTAAAATAAAAACTGAAAACTAATTTTTTTTCGCCCGAATAAACGCAATAAAATCAACGTTTAATAAAACTCAAACTGCGGTTTCCCGGAAACTAATCGACTAAATCACTTGAATTTCAAACTGCAAGTTCATGACTCTTTAGAGAAGCCAATGATATGAATAAAAATAACGTAGCGATCTATGGTTTAATATTTTGGATCAATGTATCGATCGGCCCGGAAAACCGCGTTTTTCACATTTCACGTAGCGAGGAAGTTTTTCATTTCACGAGTCTCGCCAAAAAGAAACATATCTCCATGGTCGCCAAGATTTGGCCAAGTTTTGGGTCAAATTTGACATCGATCCGATGAAAATGGTAGGAGCTACGGATTTTTAAAGAAAAGCGTCAGCACGCGTGGCCGGAGAATCCCGGCGCACAGTGGGCTGAATCGAGAATTTACTATTCGAAATCACCTACAGCCTACAATTCTTAACCGATTAAAAAATTTTTTATTTAGAAGTGATCAGCAGTAGTTGCACAAGTTCGTCTATTGATTAGATTTTTGTAATTTTCATCATTTTCTATTTTTTATATAAATAAACGAAAAGCGAAAATGAGACATTTTTTAATTATTATTTTTTATCTTCAAATAAATAACTCACTTAATCCCATTCTCGATGAAAATGAATGTCGAGGTATCTAGAAAATATAAATACTTAACAAGATATCGAATCTAATTGTTATAAATAAATTATATTAACAAAATGTCAACATCGTGGAAATTTTTCTTGCAAAGTATATTTTTAAGTTGAAATTGCTTGATTTTATCGACAGGATCATATTTCATCTTGAATATTGTTCCCGGAAAATGCCCCAACAAATTCAAAATAGCAGTTTTCTATCAAATTCATGCTAAAGACGGTGTTTTAAAAAAATTTTCCAACATGAATTATTTTTAATCGATAAGTGACGAGTTTTAAAGTATATTTTAGATAATTCTAAATTGCTTAAACCATTATTATTTGTTTAAACAATTTTTCCCCCTATAAATCGTGAAAAGTTATTATCTTTCGGAATAAATCGTACAAAGTTGATGAATGTCAAAAGTAGTAGTTCTTGTTTAACTTATTTGGTAATTATTTAACCAGTTCTCGCTTTACAGAGGGAAACATTATTTGAACAAAACAAAATTGTTTTAATAATCACCAAATATCCTTTAAAAATATATTGCTCTCAACATTCTTTAATTGTGTAATTGAGGGCCTCCGTGCAACAATCGCTTAGGCGCGCGAGACATTGTCCGTTTCTCTTCTCGCGAGGCAAAGTGCCGAAAAAGTATTGTCCCGAAAAAAAGTCATAAAATGAAGGGGAAAAAAGTCATAAAATGAAGGAAAAAAAATATGAGCCTATGGAACATAAAAAAGGCATAAATTAGGTTCAACAAATTTTTCGATTCGACTTGTCATTTCCGAAATAAAAAAAAAAACTGGTTTACGAATTTGATCGATTTTAATACTTTTTTTGTGATTAACTCGTCGAAACTTCGTTGTTTATCAACGAAATGAGCTCAAATTTGGTGTACTAGCGTAAAATATGTTAGCGATACTCAAAAAGTTTGACTTAGGACAAAAAAAACAATTTGTTAATTAATATCTTAATGTTAATCAATACGCGCCGCGCACCATGTTTTTCGAGCTTCGCCGAAAAAAAGTATCGAGGAAATTTTCGACTTTGAAAAACTTCCCGCGAGGAAGTTTTTCATCAGAGTTTAAAGAAGTTTTCTGGAAAATTTCAACACTCTAAAACAAAAACTTTGGAATCTACAATTAAAAATGTTTTGCGCCCGAACGTTGCAGACTCCGAGTTTGAGCTCTCGCTTGCTTCGACTACGGGCGGTCACCGCGTGTGACAGAGAATGATAGGTAAACATGCGAGCTTTTCCCATTTAAAACCCCATGTTAAAAAAAATAATGAATTTCTTTTTCCGGAAAACTAAAAAAATGGGGGGGGGGGGGCTATCACAAAAAATCGAAACTCGAATTTTTACAGGTATAAATTTGGACCACCCTAGTGTTTACTGTGTCATATAATAATAGAAAAAACCTCATCTTTATGGTTATTCCACGCACACCAAAAATTTCGGTAATTTGCTTTCCGCGTTTTCTCTCAGTATTATAAAAATAATACATAGCAAATTTCTAGATTTTTTCCTGACGTTTTGAGCCCAAGAATCATTATTTCTTGATCGTTTCCGACCTCTGTTTTGATCAGTTTTCACGCCCGACATTTCTCAACGTGTCTTAACATATCATCAAAATATACTACGCGATATATTGTGAAAATGCAACAGCGTAGTGAAAAACAAAAGAAAAGCTGTGGACGCCTTTCAATTGTTTATCGGAGCACGCGAGCCAATGCGACTTTTGAATCGACAATTTGTGGATTGCACAAATGAATTTTCGGGTATAATAGTTCGCAAAACGCTTGCAAATGGGTGGAAATATCGTTGAATCAATTGTCAACAATAATTATGTGCTAAAATTAACACATCACGTGTCCGCAAAGCTTTCACGTTAGGCAAATGCCGCAAGCGTCAGGATTCTCCGGCCTCGTGCGCTGACGCTTTTCTTTAAAAATTCGTAACTCCTACCATTTTCATCGGATCGATGTCAAATTTGGCCCAAAACTTGGCCAAATGTTGGCGACCATGGAGATATGTTTCTTTTTGGCGAGACTCGTGAAATGAAAAACTTCCTTGCTACGTGAAATGTGAAAAACGCGGTTTTCCGGGCCGATCGATACATCGATCGAAAATATTAAACCATAGATCGCTACGATATTTTTATTCATATCATTGGCTTCTCAAAAGAGTCATGAACTTGCAGTTTGAAATTCAAGTGATTTAGTCGATTAGTTTCCGAGAAACCGCAGTTCAAGTTTTATTAAACATTGATTTTATTGCGTTTATTCGGGCGAAAAAAAATTATTTTTCATTTTTTATTTTCAAAACTAATTATTTTGCAAAAAATGCCTTATAGAAAAAAGATGCGCCTTGAAAAGCCGCGTCGAGTCATATTTCTTGTTAATGGAAATTTGCGATTTCCATTTTTTATCAAGTTGGACAATACTTTTACGTCATTTCGAGCGCTCGGCGAGTTGTATTATCCGACCCTTGAAATGTAAATATTCAGGACCACTTAAACGTACCTTAATGCTTGAACTTTAATTTTAGAAATTTTCATTTTGATATCTGAATGAATTTAGAAATAACGTTGCAGAGAAAAAAATGTCGGTAAAGTGGGGATCGGATAAGTAATACATGGAAAACAAAATAATCGTGCGCGTGTTTGTTTGTTCGTCCTTTGAAATTTCACCAAAAACCTTTGAAATCACTTAAAATTCTTTAAAACCTCTTACAATTCCTAGAAAACGCTTGAAATCCCTCAAAAATGCCCACAAAAACCTTAAAAATCATAAATCTTTTGAAATCCATATTTTAAAATTCGTAGAAACCTCTTAAAATTCCTTAAAATTTAAAATCCCATAAAATCATCAGAAATCTCATTAAAAATCAGAAAAATCCCTTGATATCCCTTCAAATTATTAGATATCTAAAAAAATTCCATGGGATCATTAAAAATTCTACAAAATGTTTTCAAAGTTAAAGAAAAATCTCTTCGAATTCCATAATATATAAAATCCCTGTAAATTCTTAAAAACCCTTTGAAACTTCTTGAAATTCTTGGAAATTCCACGACGAAATTTAGAGTCCCCTTAAATCCCTTAAGAGCATTGGACCCAAGTGTTCAGCTCAAAATTCCATTCTCCATTTTACTCAACGAAAATTATAGATAAATATTTTTTCACTCTGTACGCATATTTCTAGTTAAAAATTAATCAATTCTAGAGAGAGAGAAAAAGTGCCAATTTTAAAACCTCTTAAAATTTCATGAACTCCTTTAAAATTCCACGAAATATTCTGAAATCCCTTCAAATTCTACGAAGTATTTTTAAAATCCTAAAAATCTTCTGAATTTCGTCAAAAAGACTTCAAAATTGTCGAAATTCCGCTTAAAATTCTACGAAATCTTTTACAATCCTAAAAATCTTTTGAATTTTGTAAAAATCACTCTCTAAAATTTTAAATAGTCGTCACTGAACTACTGAAATTTTCAGTGACTTCACTGATTTCCAGTAGATTTTCACTGATTAAAATCGTGATAAAACTCAGAGTGGTCATTGACCCCTCGTTGGTACCTGTGTGTCATGAAAACCCTTTAAATATTAATTTTTAAAAAGAAATTCAATAAAAAAAAATTCTAAATTAAATTAATATATTTTCAATGTCTTACCTGCGTTTTCAATCCATCGAGAATACTTTTCTGTGCCTTTTTTCGGGAACGTATAAAGAACAACACCATTTTCCCCTCTCACACTAGGGCAGCCTCTGTAAGCACAGTAATTTAACACATTTCGATTCGATTGTGCCATATTTTGATTATTACAATTAATAATTTGGCACAAAAAACACGCTAATGTATTAAAAACACTGTAAAACTGGCAGAGAAATTCACTCGCGATTCGCATAAAGAACGCCACGAGGTTGTATTTGTATGCATGGTGTACGTGTTTGGAAACAAACGAAAATCAAAAGATGCGTTCCCCTCACCCCGCCCGCACCACCGACTGGCATTTAAATCTACTATGCGGCAATTCAATTTACCACGTGGTCTTCTTTATATGTATTTTAATTAAGTTAATTGTAAGCAATTATAACTCCTATGTATATATTATTTTTTTCAAATTTATTGAACTTTATTTGTTTTAAAAATGTATTTTTCAAATAAAAAAATTGTATCCTGAAACGAATGCGGTAGCCGATAGGAATTATAATGGTTTATAAATCATGTTTCAATTAATTCTGAAATTTTACTCCCTGAAAATTCAATTTCAATAGTAAGTTATTTTTAGTTTAAATAATTACCTGTTATATTTCTTATGGTTTTTTTAGACGAGAAAAAATTGACAGATGCGAAAAGAAATATTCTTTTCATATTGTACTTCAATGAAAATGTTACTTTCTTGAATCCTGTGCAAAGATTTATTTTGTTAGATCCAGAGACTAACCGAAAATACCGAAAAGAAATGGATCCCTATTACACGAATTGACAAATTTATTGACGAATAAATTAAAAATAACGAATTTTATGTGCCCTAGCTTTCAAGATTCCGAAATCCAAATTTAAAGATTTACAAAATTTCAGAATTGTACAAATAAGAAATTATTAAATACCCCAAAAATTCTTCAATTCACAAAATGAAAATTTGGTGAATTAAAAAATTGTCCGATAAAAAGTGAACTCGATTTCATTGATTTATTTTCTTTAGATTTGAATAAAAAAATGTAATTAAGGAATTACTCATTAGGAATATTCACTAATTAATTTACCTAATTATTATTTGTTAATTGTACAAATTAAAAATGTTGTAATTCCATGAAATTGAATTTTATAATTTAAAAAATTTTGACATTTATAATTCGGTATTTTTACTTCTCATCAATTTATGTATTGGGTATTCATTTTTTCGGTATTTTTTGGTTGGTCCCTGGATCCATTTTGTTACGAAAGTCCAAATTTTAACAGAAGTTCGTAATATATCTAAATTATTATTTAAAACTTTTTAAGAAGGAAGAATAATATCGGGATTTTGAACAATTTGGACTTTTATAGAACAATAGGAATAATTTTGGATAAGTTATGAAGGCACAGTTACTAAATATGTACATTTTAAGGACTTATACAACAACGAATCAGTTTTCAGTAATTTAAATAAACTCTTTGATTATTGTCCTAATTATATTTTCCCTAATTTTTTGAAGAAAAGTAGATTATTAAAAATATGGATTTAAAAATCTACGACTTGGCACCACGAAAATAAGCGGCTTCCACAGCGCCTCTACAGATATGTGCCCGTAACACTGGAATGATTAGCTATATATATATTATATATATGCAACGACCACAAACTTGCCTGGAGCGCCAACTACCAGTATGTGGCCCTACTAATCCCTTGCCGCATCTAGGTACTAATATCTTTGCTAGGAGCTCACCACGATTGAATGTCTCAGCCGTCTGAGAGCAGCGCTGTGGCGTGAGCAGCAACTAATCGACCCATCGATATATCGATTCATCGATGGTCGCGGCTGGCGCGCGAAAAATTGAAGTGAACTAAAAGTTAGAAGTTTAAAATTGGTAACAACCACAGTTAAAACAGAGGTGCTGTGCCGTCGGTCTGTTTTAGTATAGTTAGGAGCTGTTGTTTTGAGAAGTGTAACAGAAAATAATTTCAGACAAATTTAATTGTGCAATAACAACTGCTACGGGACAGAGCACTGGAAGGCGACGAAACGCGTGTTGCGTTACCTGAAGGGAACCGTCGACATAGGACTCGTCTATAAAAAGAAACCAGGACCTATCCAAGGATTTGTAGTCGCAAACTGAGGAGGCTGCATCGAGGATCGCAAGTCTCTATCAGGATACATGTTCCTACTCGGCGGAGGACCTATTTCATGGGTTAAAGAATTCGGTTTCGGCAGCTATGCACGGTGGCCAGGAAGGACGAATAGCTATCACAAAAATAGCAATAAAATCGGTTTGCGGCATTATATTTGGGTACAAATATGCATCAAAAATCCGTTCGAATCGAAATCCTACCTGATCCTGCTTCCGAGATATCGTCAAATTACGTATTTCAGCTATTTCATCAATGGAACGTAATGAGTTGTATCGCTATGTATGCATTTGAATGCATATATAATTATCATTTTTATACCAGGCATGTGTAGAATAGATAAATAAGTGTATTTTTAACACCTTTGTATATATATATATATATATATATATATATATATATTCGGTTTCGGTTTCTATTCCCTTGGAATAGAACCGGAGGGCTTATGACAAAGCCACCGAACGCGTCCTCGGGTTGCGGATGGAGGGTCCCCGTACCAAGGGTTTCTGCTGAATATGGTTACAATAATTAATAAGCAGTCGCGGACAATTGTCCAGGGATGGTCCCGAAGGAATAACCCCTAAGCGAAGGTGTGAGAACCGTGCCGAAAGCTGCATGGCACCTGGGTGAGGTGTCTTTAACGGTGACTCTGGGATACCGGGCGACGTCTCAGAGTACAGCCTTATCCTTGCATGCGGGGCTCTACAAGGATTGACAAACCCTTTCCCTAGCTGCTCGTGGGAACAACAATGAAACCAACAAACCACCAAAATGTTGTAGATGCGGTTCAAAACGATCGAACGCGCAGAGCACCCGACAATGGATCGGCAAACAATGCCGATCATGCTAGAGTTCGGGGTGCTGAAAATAATTTAGATGGAAACACGACGACGAACCGGCGAAACGCCCACATTGAGTGGACGGATCAACTTAAGAATGACGTGCTAGACTGCTACGATGCCAGTATTATCCCTGTTCGCGGAGGCTTTATGGCACGTATGCATACTCTGTGGTGCGAGAAACACCCAGAGCTTCAACACGTTTCGCATCAGTCTTTGCGAAATCAAGCCGACTACCTCCGGAAAAATGGATATGTACGCGGAGCGCTTCCTCAACCGCTGCTTGAACAAGCTGCAGACGAAGATGAAACGACATTAAGACCAACCGCAGAAACCAGGCACCTTCTGGAAGATGATCGCAATTTCAGTACAAGGAGGAACATCAACATGCAAGTTCCTCCTAAGCCCCAAGATCTGGCTGAAATGGATACCTCCCTTCGTCGAGATATCTCGCAAGATTCCGACCTCTGGACCATCAATTGCTCAGTTTATGGTGCTGCGAGAGCTTTGGCTGATTCAAATCGAAGGCTGAAACCGACGATGGATCAAAAGACCAAAAGACGCTTGCATCAACTGAACAAGAAAATTGGATGGGCAAGACAGAATGCGTCCCGTGTTCAATGTGTGATTGACTACATAACATCTGGTAAACCGTTCACGGAAAGGGTTCGAAAGTTCGCCCAAGAACTAAGGACCTTGAATCACACACTGAACAAGTCAAAGCTGCTGACAATCAAGCAGCATATTGTTGACAAAATAAGGCTGTTATCTGACGCAAGGAGGAGGATACAGAAGAGGGAGAGATGGATCAGGGAGAATCAACAGTTTCTTGCTGACCCATCACGCCTCTTCAGTGATCCCCCTGTTTTTGTAAAAAATCCACCCAAGCCCAAGGAGGTAGAGACTTTTTGGAGAGAGGTGTACAAGATCCCGAAAACACTAGAGTTGAAAGAAGATACTGACAATATCATCCGCTTCAAGGAGTTTTGCGACAACCTCATAAAATCTGATGAGGAGTGCCCATCAGTCACTGCCGAAGAGGTGAAAAAAGCACTTAGAGGCACGAAGAACTTTTCCGGTGCTGGACCAGATTGTATCAAGAACTTTTGGTGGAAGAAGTTTACTTCTATCCACCAACATTTGGCCCGCATATTCACCTCATATTTAAAGTCGGAGACGCCCATTCCGCAGTGGCTGGTGTTAGGACGTACTATACTCCTACCGAAAAAAGGCAACTTGTCCAAACCGGAGAATTACAGGCCAATAACTTGTTTGAACACACTGTATAAGATCTTTACAGCTGTCCTAAACAACAGGATTGTTCGACGAATTGAGCCTGTGTGGCGAGAGATGTACGAACAACGAGGCTCGAAAAAAGGTGTAGCAGGCTGTCGAGAGAACCTGCTGATTGACAGGTGTGTTTGTAAAGACGCTACAGTCCATCAGCGCGTCCTTTCAATGGCCTGGATTGACTACCGGAAAGCTTTCGATTCAACCTCTCATAGACTTATCATCTCTCTGTTGGAAAGCTTGAAGGTACATCCACACATAGTGAGATGCATAGAGAGATTGATGCCTCTTTGGAAAACTAGATTTACAATCTCATCTAGGAATCATCGAGTGACGACGAACAAGGTCACCTTCCAGAGGGGCGTCTTTCAAGGGGATAGTATGAGCCCTTTACTTTTTTGCATCACACTTCTGCCTCTATCTCTCGCACTACGAAATTCTCCTGGATACCTCTGTGGCGACACTAATCAGCGTGAGCATAAGGTCACTCATGTATTTTATATGGATGACCTGAAGATCTATGCCGCTGGTAAAAGCAAACTTCAAACTGCTATAAATATCGTCAAGAACTACACAGGAGAGATTGGGATGGACTTTGGTTTGGAAAAGTGTGCCAAAATTCATTTGAAGAAAGGAAAGATTACTGGCGTTCCCAAGGACCCTGAACTTGTCGATATAAGTGTTATTAGACATCTTAACACTGGAGAGACCTATACATACCTGGGCGTGCCTCAAAGCCGCATTCAGGACGTAACATCAGTGAAGGAGTCTCTCCGAAGCAGATACAAGCATCTTCTTCGACAGATTTGGTCTTCCAATCTGTCGGCGTTGAACAAGGTATCTGCGACTAACATGCTTGCCGTCCCGGTCCTACTCTACTCGTTTGGGGTGGTTCAATGGACGAAGAACGAGCTTAAGGCCCTTGATGTCACCACGCGTAAGATCATGCATATGC
>CAKNXH010053168.1:0-23715 GCA_932178445.1 Andricus quercusramuli | reverse complement strand
CTTTTAAAATATATGTATTAACCATGCAAGTCCTCGTTCGTGTTTTTTATTCACAAAATTATAGCCAATCGAATAAACTAAAGTGAGCAAAAACAATTATAATTGTTATCTACAACGAATAAAAATCGCGAACACCAACCAAGCCTTTTATAAATCCAATTAACAATTAAATATTTAACTAATATGGAAATTCAATAATCACTACAGAGTTGATTTTCGAATAGTATTTGAAACTGATTGTAGGATGCTTGGAAGCCAAAATTAATTCCTGAAGATGATTCGGGAAAAAATTTCTTTTAAATCATAGTAAATGACATTTAAAGATAAAAAGTAAATTCTGGAGTTGTTTCAAAACAACTCACTGAAGATTCTTCAGAAATAATAATAATTCATTCTTGAAAATTTGCAGAGCCTTATGTGAAAAAGGCAACGGAAAGATATCTTACTTAATTCTGTAAAGAATGTTGCCTATTCGTTGAAAAAACTCCGTAAAAAAATGTTGCCAATTTCTTGAAAAATAGCCAAGTTTTGGATATCTTTATGAAAATTGTTGAATTAATTAATAATTATTGTAAAATGTAAAAGTATCGTAGACAAGAGATATTGAAAATGCATTCTTCATTGATTTCGAAAATAAATTGAGCCTATTCTTTGGAAAATAGCCAAACTTTAAATTTGTTAATGAAAATTGTTTAAATAATTAATTAGTCTCAGAAATTTGCAGAGCATTATAGAAAGAAGTCATCGGAAAGATATTCTTAGTTAATTTCGTAAAAAAAATGAGCCTATTCATTAAAAAGAGCGAAACTCTGAATTTTTGTTAACGAAATTATTTAAATATTTAATAATTCTTGTAAAGTTACAAAACATGGCAAAAAGTCATCGGAAATATAAACCTATTTGACTCTGTAAACAAATTGTGCACATTCCTCGAAACACAGCCACACTCTGAATATGTGTATGAAAATTGTTTGAATAATTTATAATTATTAATTATTAAATAATTGATAATTATTAATTATTTTGAATGTGCAAAGTATCGTAGAAAACAGTTATTGGAAATTCATTCTTGACTGATTCGTAGTGTATACAGGTACGGCATTTTTTGCCGTATTTTAAATTTGTAGTACGGCATTTTAGTGACTGGTCACAGAAGAGTGATCTGTCACTTCTTGAACCCCTTTTCCAAGTCTCCCTTTAAAAAACACGAGTGTTAGTGACTGGTCACAGAAGAGTGATCGTGAGGATTCGTGATTCGAATCTGAAGATAAACAATTCGCAAATTAGTGATGAAGTGTATTATTATAGGAATAGTGAAGTGATGAGCAAATCTTTATTGTGCTTTTAGTGTGAAATGTTCTTGATTATATGACACTTTGTGTGTATTTATAACTTAATATTCCTCATTTTTTGATAAACTAGTGAAATATTCTACTATTTTACCAAAGTAGCAAAAAATATAATCGGAACAGAAAGTTCCTTATTGACACAAAAAATTTGCCGGACTAGAAACTTTAAATACGGCAACATTTGCCGGAGCTCAATACTCGACCTTACTGATTTCGGAAACAAATTGAGCCTATTTTTAAAAAATATCCAAATTCTGAATTTGTTTATGAAAGTTGTTTAAATAATTAATAACTTTTGTAGATTTACAAAAAATAGTGAAAAGTCATCAGAAAGACAATCTTAGTTGACTGTAAACAATTTGCGTTCATTCCTTGAAAAAAACCCAAACAAAATAGTTGAATTTTCATCCAATAAAGATTTTAGTTTGAGTATTCAACATAAAAATATGAGTTTCAAATAAGAAGAAAACTTTCTACGAAGATACTTGCATTTTCAACCCAAAAAGATGAAGTTTCAACAAAACAATTGAATTTTAAACGAAAAAATATGAATTTTTAACAAAATTGTTGAATTTTCAAACCTACAGTTGCATTTTCATCCGATAAAGATGGAATTTCTACTAAACTTGATTAATTTTTTAATTTAACAGACAAATTTTCAAACAGTAGTTGAATTTTCAACCAAAAAGGATGACTTTTTACAAAATGGTTACATTTTCAGCAAACAGTCGTAGTAAGTAAAACACTGGTTGTAACAGGAATGTTGATATAACACTGGCTACACTCGCGACAATATAACACGTACGTCACAAGAAAATAAAAAATGTACTAAGTCAAATGCCGTACACTCGATGCTGCAGTCCGGCAGACTCCGCCCACTGCCGTGTAACCAATCACAGCAATCTACCGGATACCAACCTGGCGTCCGGCACCGGACATCTATACACTGCCAATATATTGTCGAGCGCGAAGCGTGAGAACCAACAGTCGCGCGCCCTAGACGCGCTCAAACTTGCGAGCGAAGGGAGCCGCGCGTGAAGACAGTGTTCCCGCGCAGCGGGCAGATTTTTAAATTTTAAATTATTGTCATGTTTGAACTTAAAATCAATAACTCCTTAAACTTTAAATACTTTTCGTTATAATTGTTCAATTTTTAAACTGAATTAAATATGTTCTACTTGAAACGTTTCCAACTTCAGATTCTCTAAAAATGAAAAACTTGTCAGTGATCAGTCGTTTACAATAGTAATCGAAAATTTGAGTTCTTCCAAAGAATTATTTTATTTAAAGTAGAATCACCTCCAAAATTTTCTCTTACAGAAACTTTACAATAGAAATAAATATTTAAATATATACCAACTTCGCGAAGTTCTGCAGATCTCGGCGGAATATATCAATTTTGTCATCAATCCTCAGAACCGTGATAAATCCCGACAAGAGACAATAAAGATCTAAAAATTTCGGGAATTACTTGAAAATATTATTTAGGTTTGAACTTTCAACATTTTTATAATGTTCTCGCAAATACGCACGACGATTCTTAATTAATAGCTGTCAACTCTATCGCTGCAGAAATCATATCAATATTGTATTTAAGTGACGCTCACAATTTACTTCAATCACTCTCAATATTTAATGTATATTATATATTCAATATTCCTCACATACCAGATGTACGCAATTTTTGCGGGATATTTCCTCAATCAATTTTCTCCGTGCATTTACGATTACGTAAAGTTAGCTAAATTAGACTTGAGTGTCAGTGAGAATTGAAATTGCTTCTAAATCACTTGAGGATGAAGATTTTTAGCCCTTCCAGATAAAAAGTCCCACAGTTTAACATACGTTTTTCTTCCTGAGAAATCTCCACTTTTTAAGTGTGCTTGTAATACTATATTTTTAAGAAACTATCGTTACTGTTTTATCAGTTTAAAATAAATGACCAAAAACATTCCTGGGTGTACGAATGAGAAGCTTATAATGAGTGAGAAAGGCGCGACAAGGATTCGTGATTGTGCGGGAGCGAGTCCATTTCCATAGCAATTTCTATTCTATTTCCGTTGGCAGCGCCAGCGGTGTTCAATTATTATCGATTGAATGGGGGCGGTGAAGCGCGTTTTGTCGATATTAACTACTCTGGCTTATCTGTTAATAACCCTTACAGAAAAAACTGAAGTTAAATTTTGTTGCATGTAAAATGTTCAGCTGATAAAGATTACATGCTATTTGGCGAAAGTTTATCTTACGATGGAATAAAAGCTGTCGCCTGCTATGTCCTTCGCAGCAATGGAAAAACGGCAAAGTATACGTGAAAAGCTATAAATCAGGATACTAGATTTAGAACAACTTTTTACTTACCTAATTGTTATTTTAAAAATAATTAGACTTTATATATACTTCCTGCCACAGTCGGTATTGTAGGTTAGGAACAAAACCAAAAAGTAGAAATCGAATTATATTTGAAGTTGGAACATTCAGTGGCGGATCTAGGTATTTTAATTCAAAGTAACAATATTTGAACAAAATTTGAAGGACTGAAAAATCCCGAAAAATAAAATTCACACCTCTTTCAAATTCGTGAATTGGGAAATACCCGAATAATAAAATTTTCGAATATGTAATAAAATTTCTGATTAATAAAATTCCCGAATTGGTAAATTCCCGAACAGTTTATGATATCACCGAAATGGATAATTCCCAATAGTTTATAATATTACCGAATTTAAAACTTCCCGACAGAAAATTGCCAAATTATAAAATATCCGAACTAGAACATTTCCGAATTTAAATAAATATAATAATGAAATATTTTTATCAAGAAAAAAATTACTTTTAATATTTAAAGCTTCTAAAATTATTGGTGAACTTTGGAATAACGATAATTGAAAAAAATATATATTTCTGGATGAAAATTGTCTTCAAATATTGTTATTTTAAATTCATACAATAGTTTTAGAAACTTTGAAGAAGAAAAATATTTTTTCTCAGAAAAATATTTGATTATTGTATTTTTAAGAAATAAATGATACTGATTGAATAACAATTTTTTAATTGTTTCGGGAGTTTTATAACGTAAGAATTTCCCAGTTCGTATATTTTATAATTTGGCAATTTTCTAGCGGGAATTTTAAAATTCGGTAATATAACTGTCGGGAATTTTCCATTACGGTAAGATCATAAACGGTTTGGGAATTTTTTATTCAGCAATTTCATTATTTGGGAATTATATTATTCGGAAATTTTATTTTTTAGGATTTTTCAATCGTCCAAAGATTTTCATCCAAAAATATATTTTTTCAATAATTTTTATTTTGAATTCAAACAATAATTTTAGAAACTTTGATCAGAATTTTTTTTTTATACAAATATTTGATGATTGTATTTTTAATAAATAATATTGATTGAAAACCATTTTTCCATTGTTTCCGGAGTTTTATAATTCAGGAATTTTCCAGTTCGGATATCTTATAATTCGGCATTTTTCTATAGGGAATTTTCAAATTCGGTAATATTATAAACTGTCGGGAATTTCCTATTTTGGTAATATCATACGCTATTCGGAAATTCTTTATTCGGGAATTTTCCAGTCAGGGAAGTTTATTACATATTCAAAAATTGTACTATTCGGGAAATTCCCAAATCGGGAATTTGAAAGAGTCCTGAATTTTATTTTCTAGAATTTTTCAGTCGTCTAAAAATTTGCATCCAAAAATATATTTTTTCAATAATTGTTTAAGATTTACGCAGTAATTTCAGAAACTTTAAATATTACAATTTTTTGATAAAAATATTTGATAATTGTATTTTTAATAGATAAATAATATTCAGGAAAAAATTTTTTCATTTGTCGAAATTCGGGAATTTTATAATTGGGGAATTTTCTAGTTATTTGGATATTCTAGAATTCGGCAATTTCATGTTGGGAATTTTCCAATTCGGTAATATCATAAACTGTTGGGAATTTCATCATTCGGGACTTTTTTATTTCGGTAATATTATAAACTGTCCGGGAATTTTATTATTATGGAATTTTCCTATTCGGGAATTTCATTATTCGGAGATATTCTAATTCAGGAATTTTACAGTCTCGAGAATTTTTCAGTCTTCCCTATTTTTCAAGATAAGTGTATTTGGATATTATTTTCCATTTCGAGAAAGCTATTTAATTAAATAATAAAATCATTACACATTTTTTATGGATTTTATAATTGAATTGAATATTTTTCAGAAAATAAAGAATAATATCCAAATACACTCATGGTGAAAAACCATTTTTTTCTGAGTTTTGAAAAAAAATAAAGTTTTGTCCCAATGCAGTTGGTATTATTTTATTCATCCGTCAGCGTGCAGACATCTTTGATTTCACCTACCTAACCTGAAATACCTGATAGAAAATACTTAAATTTCCATCAATATTATCTTAATATAAAATGTTATCTACAGAACAAAATTAAGATTTTCAATTTACATTCAATATTCTTGATAAATATTTATTTAATAACTTTTTAAAATAAAATTTTACGACTCAGAGTGCCTTCATACGTAACAAAAATGCTGAGTTCAAAGAATTATTCAAAAAATGAAATGTTAAATAATAATAATTTGAAGCATGAAATAAGGTCGATAGGAGTTGTAGTTCTTCAGAAATCATCTTTTAGCTTTAAAATTTTACTTCGTAAAAAGGCTTTTATATTGAACTGCAATACCGCCGGATCTCGAAACTTTCAAAACGGAAATTCATATCTCATAACTTGTGAATTATGGTTAAGATCATGGTAAATATGGCGACTTTTTCGAATGTTGTCGAGTGCTTTATTGACAGTCATCAAAAATATATAACCATTCGTCCGCGATAAGTGCAATTATTTTTTAAAATAGAATGGTAATAAGTGCAATGCTTTTAAAAATCTCGTGTCCTGATTTCCAGACCAATTCCATCCATACTTCACACTGTTCTTTGCACTGCTGTGAACTACATAGCAGAAGACGCTTTTTTCCTGACAAAAAACAGACAAATCATTCCGAAATGGTTTAAAAACACGGAATTATCTTAATTTCATGTAAAGTTTATTCGACAAGGTTAATTTTTTTTGCAGCGAAACTTTCGTCGGAAATCGATGTAAAGTTTATCTTCTGTTTTTTCTGTGTTGTTGACAGGGCTAGCATCAAACTTTTAGCCCCAGTGGGTAGTAAGGAGTTAAGAGGGGGGGGGGGGGCAAAACGTTTTTAGAAATTTTGTTCTGTTTGAATTCGTGTAGGCGTGTCAGTGAGCAAGTTCGGCATGTGCACTCAGAGTACTCTATAGAACTTTTTTCCTATTGGCTTCCTATTGGCTGCAGTTCACTTCTTCAGGGGCCTGAAGAACCCGTGAACTGAAATGTTCACGAAACGTCGGCAACATTCAAAGTTTCGCACACGATTGAAACCCGAAGAAGCTTCAAGGGCATGTGACACAGCGAAATACCTATATTGCCGACCTCACTTTATCAGTTCACTGAATTTTTTTTTGAACCTGAGAACTTTAAAACAAAAACAAATATTGAGCTGAAACTCTGGAAAATGTATTAGAATAGAATAAAGTACGTTAAAGTACTTCATTTTGATTTGAAAAATTATTTTCTCTGTTGTTAATTTATTATTTTTTCTTAACTTAAAAGCCAAAGCAAAGTTAAAATTTGTAGAAAAAAATGCTACTTTCTAGCAATTATCTAAGAGAAGATAGTTATAAACAATAATACATTCTTCAAACAATCATGTTTGTTAACTGGTCTTTACTATTCAACTGAAAACAAACATTCAAGAAAATAAAATGTTGAAGTTCATCGAAACACATACTATTTTAGTCCATTCTTATCGATTTCTAACATTTTTTGGAAAACTTTGTTCAAGTATAATTTTATAGATTTTAGGAAAGGGAACAGTTTTGGAAATAGTCAATACATGAACGAGTTGCATTAAACAAAACCAAACGAAGTTTTAACAAAATAGTTGAATCCTCAGACAAAAAGATGAATTTTCATTTAAAAAATATGAATTTTAAAGCAAATACGTGAATTTTCAACTAAAAATGGAATCTGTACATTTTCAGTTATAAAAATAATTTCAACATATAAAAATGAATTTTCAACTAGTTTTATTCAATCAAAAAAGACAAATGTTAAAAATAAACGAATTTGAAAGAAAGTTAAATTTTCAACCAAAAAGGCGAATCTCACATAAAAACAGAATTTTTAACAAAGTAGTTCAACTTTCAACCAAAAAAGGTCAATTTTCAACAAAAAGCATTAATTTTCCACCAAGAAAATTAATTTTCTACAAAAAACAGATAAATTTTTAACAAAATACATCAGTTGTTAACAAAATTATTGTACTTTTGAGCCAAAAAGACAAATTATCTACAAAACAGTTGAATTTTCAAGCCGAAAATATTATTTTTCAACAAAAAGTTTATTTTCTACCAAATAGTTGCATTTTCAACCAACTTTTTGAGTCTTTAAAATAAGTCAATTTTCAACCAAATAATTTAATTGACAACAAAAGTGTAGAATTTTTAAGCCAAAAAGACGAATTATCTACAAAATAGTTGAATTTTCAACCCGTTAATATGATTTTTCAACGAAAAAGTTTATTCTTCACCACATAAGGTAAATGTCCCAGTAATCGTGACGGTCCCAGTAATCGTGAAACTTGGTTATAGTTTGAATATATTGTTACAAAAATGTGTTAAAAGTAACATTTAATGATACAACTCACTTATTTTTAGCATTTTATAATGGCAAATAGAAATTACATTCATTCAGATGAAATAAAAAGCAAGAAAATTGGCATCACGATTACTGGGACTAAGGTCACGATTACTGGGACGTTTACCTTAGTTGAATTTTTAACAAAATAGTTAAATTTTAAACCAAAAGTTATGAATTTATAGCAAAAAATTATTTTTTAACAAAATAGTTACATTTTCAACCTAACAGTAAAATTTCATTAAAAAAAAAAAGTCAACAAAGTCGTTCAAGTTTTGCCCGCGCCGATGAATTTTTAATTAAATAGGTCCGTTTTCAACAATATAGTTAAACTCTGAACCAAAGAGATGAATTTTCAAATAAAAATATACATTCCCAACAAAAAATTGTTTCCTAACAAAGTGGTTCTACCAAAATTTTCATACAAAGTAGTCGAATCCTCAAGCAAAAAAGAGTACTTTTTATCCAAATAGTTGCACTTTTATCAAAGAAAGATGCAATTTTTAACTTGAGACAACGAAATATCTCATAAAATACGCATCCTACGGAAAAAATGTGTGGAATAAAAACTTTTTATTTTCGAGGGGAAAAAAGATTTGTTAAAATTTACCCCACCCCACAGGAGGCAGGGGTGGGGGTAACTTTGTAATTTCAAATGGCAACCCCAATTTTTTATCACAGATTCAGATTCTCCTTTACGAAATACGTAAGTTTTATTCGGAAAATTTGTTTCGATTCGCGTTAGATGGCGCTGCAATTGCGAAAAACGAAATTGTTGACACTACTTTTAGCTCTACCCAGGAATAACGACGCGGACGTAGTAGTTGTCTATTCCCTTCGGGGTGCCTAATTTCACAATTGCAGCGCCATCTATCGCGAATCGAAACAAATTTTCCGAATAAAACTGACGTATTTCGTAAAGGAGAATCTGAATCTGTGATGAAAAATTGGGGTTGCCATTTGAAATTACAAAGTTACCCCCACCCCTGCCTCCTGTGGGGTGGGGTAAATTTTAACAAATCTTTTTTCCCTCTCGAAAATAAAAAGTTTTTATTCCAGACATTTTTTCCGTAGGATGCGTATTTTTTGAGATATTTCGTTGTCTCAAGTTAAAAAAAACACCCTGTATACTCCCCCTTCTAAATCGATATTTTGCTGAAGGTGTTATTTTATCGTATATATTTACTTTACATTCAACACAAATCCATATAATTTAATGATAAAAACCATGTGCCGATTGTGAACACATTAAATAAATGATTTTATCGTTTAAATAAATATTTTTATAAATTATTTTATAAAAACTTAATTTTTTTTCTAAAGATATAGTAATGCCGCACAGTGGACCTTTTTTGAAATTCTGTCTCAAAATCGTAGAACTTTGGATCGGAATGACCTAGAGGGATAATTTTTTTTTAAGATGTTACATTTGATGTGCTATACATGTTTTTATATAGATTTTTGCATGCTCAATCCGAATCTGACATGTAAATCGTTGTAAGACAAAGTCCAAAATAGCGGAGCCAATATGGCAGACTAAAATTGTAAAACGAAACCGATTTGATTAAAATTTGCTACAAGGCGGTTTTTCAGGCCGCTGATTACAAATCCAAGGTCAAAATTAAAAAATTAAATATGGCGGATCCAATATGGCGGACCAAAATTGTAAAAGAAAACCGATTTGGCAAAAATTTGTTACAAGGGGGTTTTTCGGGTCGGTGATTTCAAATGCAGGGTCAACATTGAAAAATTCGAAATGGGTGATCCAATATGGTGGACCAAAATTGTAAAACGAAACCGATTTGATTAAAATTTGCTACAAGGTGGTTTTTCAGGTCGCTGATTACAAATGCAAGGTCAAAATTAAAAAATTAAAAATTGCGGATCCAGTATGGTGGACCCAAATTGTAAAAGGGAACCGATTTGACTGAAATTTGCTACAAGGGGATTTTCTGGGTCGCTGATTTCAAATGCAGGGTCAAAATTGGAAAATTCGAAATGGGTGATCCAATATGGTGGACCAAAATTGTGAAAGGAAACCGATTTGACTAAAATTTGCTACAAGGGGGTTTTTCAGGTCGCTGATTTCAAACCCGGGGTCAAAATTGAAAAATTCAAAATGGCGGATCCAATGTGGTGGACCAATATTATAGAACAAAATTTATTTGACTTTGAACAGCCTATCGAAGGGTTTGTAGGCGGCTGATTTGAAATCCAAAGTCAAAAGTCCAGAATTTAAAAAAGCGGCCAAATCTGTTTTTTGCACACGTTTGGTCCACCATTTTGAATTTTTCTATTTTGACCCCGGATTTGAAATCAGCGACCAGAGTGACCCCCTTGTAGCAAATTTTAGTCAAATCGGTTTCCTTTTCCAATTTTGGGCCGCCATATTGGATCCACCATTTTAAATTCTTTAATGTTGACGTTGAATTTGTAATCAGCGACCTGAAAAACCACCTTGTAGCAACTTTTAGTCAAATCGGTTTCGTTTTACAATTTTAGTCTGCCATATTGGCTCCGCCATTTTGGACTTTGTCTTACAACGATTTACATGTCAGATTCGGATTGAGCATGCAAAAATCTATATAAAAACATGTATAGCACATAAAATGTAAGATCTAAGCGTTTTTGGTATTCAATAAACGATTTTTTTGCCAAAAATTCCATGTTCAACACAGATTTTCAAGGTTACAATTTTTTTTCATACTTCCTTTATAATTCTTCTATATTCGGAAAGGTTTTTTCTTTAATTAAAGAAAAAATATCCCTCTACGTCATTCCGATCCAAAGTTCTACGATTTTGAGACAGAATTTCAAAAAAGGTCCACTGTGCGCCGTAGTGACATCTGTACTTTAAGCTACGGTAGCTAGGGTTAAAAGCCCCCCCTTCCAGTAGATTAGCGTAGTATTTTCCACTACTGCCCCCCCCCCACCCTTCTAGTGGCTACGTAGTTTATGGACGAGCTCTAAGATATAATTTCTAGGCGAGAACAATCAAGCGAGGGATAGCGCGCTGGACGCAATGGTGGGGGTATTCTACCCAGGTCAGCGGGTGCGAGTCGGGAATCGCCAAGGAACCTAGTCAGTAGGGCTACACAGTAGGTCTAATTTTGATTTTTATTACAATATATATGTATATCTTAAAAATGAATTGCTGAACAATAATAAATATTATCGACTCTAATGTCAATTAAAAAATCAATTTTGCAAAATATTATGCACTTTACAGATTTCTGCTGGTAGTGTAAAGTGTGTGTATGCACTTGTACAGTGTACACACTGTACAGTGTGTGTCTGCAGAACGCAAATCTCTCAGACGCAAAGATATCTCAGGGTGGGGGAGAAAAGCAGAGAAGGAACGGAGGGGCAACCGATGGGTATTCTGACCGCGAGAGGGAACTCGAGTGCACGGATTCAGTAGTCTGCAGCTTTTTGAGTTAGAAGAATTTGAAATGCGTTGTGGGTATCTATTCATTATTTTCAGATTGCAAAATAAATATCCTTTTTTTATTACATGAAAACTGCTAATACCACATAATAGGCGGAAGTGTGCAGTTCATGAATCACTATGATTTTTTTCATTCACCCTATTTTAAGGGAATACCCGTAGAAAAAGCGATTTTTGCCATTTTCGATCATTTTTGGAAATTTAGTCTGTTTAAAATTTTACTGTCCTTTGCCTACGTAAAATATCAATACCAAACTTATACAGCTGTATTCCTGAAATTCTAGAGATTTTATTTCTTCCCTGCAAAGTTAAAAAATATGTATTTAAAATAGGTTTTATCTCTGAAATAAGTTATGGGTGGCTACAAACCCAGTGCGCCAAGAACGGGACGCCAGAAACTGTGTGCCATCAGAGGGTTAAAGGTCAAACTGGTTAAAGGTCAAAAGGTTTGACTCAAACCATCGACAACTGAAATTTAGTGATTGTGAATTCTTTTTTGTTGAAGCTCCTTCGGCCTTAACGAACACACTCTCATCACGTGTGTCGTCAGAATAAAAGTTTAAAAGCAAATTTTCAGATATAATTTAAGGCCATGTGACGAGTGGGTCACGTGACCGGATTCCTATCTTAACGACACTTTTTTTATTTCCTAACTTATTTTCACACGAATAGACACATCGAGTTGAAATTTTGGGATAATAAATAAGAAGCACTAAGAAAGGTGGGTCTGGTCTTAAAATTTAATAATGATGAAAAAATTAAACAAAAAATTATTTACAAAAAAAACTTTTTTCATAATTATAAAAATTCAGGACGAGACCCAACTTTTTTAGTGCTTCCTATTTAGTATCCCAAATTTTTAACTCGAAGTGGCGCTTTGTATGATAATAAGTTAGAAAATAAAAAAGTGCCGGTAAGGTAGGAATCCGTTCACGTGACCCACTCATCACATGGCCTTCAAATCAATTTTGTTATTAAACAATTTATTGTACCTTGTGTCCTAACAAATTTGTAGCTCTTTTTTGGGTGAACCACTTTTATCCATTTATTTTTTTTGTAGCTTGTGTAGTTTGTCCAAAAATTTTTATTTTTTATTTTTGATGTATTTTACGAATAAAACAAAAACTACACATCAAATTAAAAAGTGAATAAGAACTAAAAATAAAAATTTTCTATACAAAAATAAA
Organism: Andricus quercusramuli; assembly: GCA_932178445.1. Taxonomy (NCBI): domain Eukaryota; kingdom Metazoa; phylum Arthropoda; class Insecta; order Hymenoptera; family Cynipidae; genus Andricus; species Andricus quercusramuli. Next base: position 10,988 of record CAKNXH010053168.1, on the reverse strand, counting down.
TAATGTTCTATCTTTTTTGGGTGCATAATTTTTTTCGATCTATTCTTAGTTTTTTGTATCTGACTATCTGGCATAGTTTGACCGCAAAATTAAATTTTTGATTTTTCATTATTTCTTCTGCGATCAAAATTTGAATTTTCGATTTTTCAAGACAATTCAAAAAGTTATTATGATAATCTTGTTAGGCTTTCAAAAAGCAACGTTTTTCTTCTCTTGACTTTTTTTCATATCGTGCGTTGTTTACGCATATTTTTTACCTTATTTTCAGTTTCGCGTTTTTTTTAGAATGTTGAAAATGTAATTCTGATAATTTTCTTTTCATACAAAAAAATTCGCAAGGCTAATTTGTTAGACTTTTCAAGTAGTACAAATAGCCGTACATATAATTTTTAAATCTTAAAAAAAATGTTCTCAAAAATTTTGAATCAGCTTTAAATTTTCAAACTTTTATGCAAAATAGCTGGCTACACGGAAAAAAAAAGTTCATTAAACTTTCTTGAAGTATTACAAGAGTCGGGGATGAGAGCGAACCTTGAACAAATTTCCTATATTCTGTATAACTTTCAGGATTTAATATAGAACTAACCTAGAATAACTACAAGAATTCTGTAAACTTTATATTGAACTCCGATTCGAAAAAGTTTAATCAAATATATAGAGAAATTCATGAAAGAATGCTGAAAACTTTCGTAGAAATCACAATTGAGGTATTGAAAGTTTGTAATCACATAATTATAAGGTTTAAATACCTCAATTCAGTCAAATGTATAGAAAAATTCTTCAAAAAATGTTGAAAAATCTCATAGAAATTCGATTCGAAGTATTGAGTGTTTGTGAACTACTTCAATCGAAGATCTATAGACTTCAGTTCTTTAAAATGTAGCTGCGCAGTCGCTACTGTGCACAGGCAGCGACTTTTCCGCATGGCTCCCGCGTGAAAAAAAAGAATTCAAGTCTTAGAGAACATTAGCACGCGTTGAAAATTAAAATATTAAGTTTGCCAATAACCGACACATCTCTAAATGGTAAATCCACTACCCGGGTGCACCGGAACGTGCACCAGGTCGTTCAAGACGTCATCTACGAGAACTTTTTTAGAATCTAAATTGTATCATAAGCCAAAATAACTACCAATGGTGAGTCGATGATCAGGATGCACCGGAACGTGCACCAGGTCGTTTGGCACGTATTCTACGAGAACTGCTTTAAAATTCAAATTGTGTCAACATCCAAAATAATTAAGTGTTGAGTCGACGATCCGGGTGCACCGAGTCGCGCACCAGGTAGTTTAGCACGTATTCTACGAGAACTTTTTAGAAATTTGAATTGTTTCAACCACCAAATTAACTACCGTCGACTCACCATTGGTAGTTATTTTGGTAGATAAAACTCAAGATTTCTAAAGAAATCATCAAGTCAAGCTTCCTTCGATCGTTTTTTTATATTAAGAAAATATGAGAGAAAATAAAGTTTTCATATTTTTGTTTCGGTCTTACGATCCATTTAGAAAAAATTGAAAAACTAAATCGAGTCAAAATTCCTTTTTATTGACGTTTTGGCCCCATCTGTGGGCCTTCATCGATACAAACATCTTAAAGAATAATCGGAGTCAATCATAAATATACGTCGAAGCAAATGACAACATTTCAAAATTTTGTGAAGTCAGATATCATTCTGAAGTTTTTAAAATCATTATGAAGTTTGTAAAAAAAGTATTGGGAAACTATAAAGTCCAAGGAACTTTCCCAATATATTAAAGAAGGTTCATATTTTGTAATTAAAATGCTGTGAAACAGCTAACAAACTGATGTTTTTTTACAAACTTCATAGTGATTTTTAAAACTTCAGAATGATCTGACTTTACAAAATTTTAAAATGTTGTCATTCGCTTCGACGTATATTTATGATTGAGTTCGATTATTCTCTAAGATGTTTCTTTCTGATGAAGGCCCACAGATGAGGCCGAAACGCCAATAAAAAGGAATTTTGACTCGATTTCTTTTTTAAATTTTTTCTAAATGTATCGTAAGACCGAAATAAAAATACGAAAACTTTGTTTTCTCTCATATTTTCTTAATGGTAGTTAGTTTGGCTATTGACACAATTTAGATTCTAAAAAAGTTCTCATAGATGACGTCTTGAACGACCTGGTGCACGTTCCGGTGCACCCGGGTAGTGGACTTGCCATTTAGAGATGTGTCGGTTATTGGAAAACTTAAGATTTTAATTTTCAACGTTAAAAATTGAAATAGATTTAACTTTTTACTTGTCATATCTTATTTAATCGATTAAAAAAATATAGAATTGGGAATTCAACTTTTAAAATTATTTGCAATGCAAGCCTTTAATTTCATATAACTGATATAAACTTATTCTATATAGCTATATAACATTTTTATTAATCTTGAACCTACTAGAATTTATAACCAAAAAAGAATTTGCCATTAAAAATTTGTTTGAAATTTAAAGTTTCCAAAATTTAAAAAATGTTAAAGATCCCGAAATTTGTAATTACCTAAATTTTAAACTAAATTTTCGAAATATGATATTCTTGAAATTACTGACATTATAAATATAAAACTCCAGAAATTTCAAATTTCCGGAATCATTAACCTAGAATTTTCAAATCACAAAAATTTGTCAAACAGCCCTTCACAGCTGTAGCTTATGTTTTAGATTTTTTTTTTATACTACAAGTTATGTTAGCTGCGAGGTTTTCTCAGGAGCTCTGAATGCGTAGGTAGGGGGTTTGAGCCCACAGCGAATAATAATTTTAATAGCGTGCGATTATTTGTGTAGTGATTGTTTGTGTAATAGTAAATAATTATGTATTTAAATATGTGAACAAATATTAAAGCATAATGATAATAATAATGATAATAAAAAAGATTTTTTTTAGGCTAAAAATCGGCCATGATTTTATAGAACTGTTCTCTATAGTTTCGAGACTTCTCCGATGTAGACTGTATATTAGCTGGACTTCTAGATTTTCTAGAACTATTCTACGTTTTTCGCATTTTAGAGAACTCTGTATTAAATTTTGTAGAATAGTTCGATGCAATGTAAAACCAAGAAGATTTTAACTTTTAATAAACTACCCGTCGTATCCTCTACTATAGGACTAGTTCTATAAAATTTAATGAATTTTTTTTTCCGTGTAGAGAACATACAGACACCTTCGTAAAAATCGTTTCTTTTGACTCAGGGGGTCTCAAAACGTTGAAATTTGATAAAAACCGACTAAGTCAAATTGTACATAAAACCAATACCTTCTCATTAGGATGATAATGTAATAAATACCATGATGATAAATAATATAAACATTCTGTAAAATTTAAAGCGGATTATTGATGACTCTCGGAGGCCTTGAGAGTCTTTGGCTTGTCTTCGAGATATAAATCTCTCAGGTTCTTTCCAAATGAAATAATATTGTCTCAATACATAGATTTTTGTCTTTAAGTCGAAAATATTCATCTTAAGAAATCAAAAATAGCCTGGTTCTGTCTCACAAGCTAGACATACAGAATAACTTGAAATTGTCTTAAATTAGTCTTTATCCGAACAAAATGAAGACCAAATATTTTTATCCGGGGTAACTTTTAAATACGCTCAGAACACCTAAGACTACTGGACATATTTAAAAATTCTTCTTGAAAAATTAGAATTTAATACTGATGTCAAATTGCCAACTGATTTTAGTAATAAATATTTGTATTCAGCCAATTTTTACATTTTCATCATTTGTGATTGAGAGAGTATTAGAATTGTCTGAAATTTACATCACAGTTTTTCAACGGATCTCCACGTTTTGAGACCCCCTGAAGCTCAAAATCAATGGCGTCTCTCTGTCCGTCCGCCCTTGAACACGATAACTCTCGAAAAAATGAACGGATCGAATCGAACTTTGGCACACTTCTTTTAGGTCCCAAAAGAAAGAACGAGTTCGTTAACCAGCCATTTTGAATAGAAATCCAATCAATTAGATCATTTTCAAAATTTGTGAGACCAGTTTGTTTGAAATTCACCAAATGCACGGCTATTCCTACTACTGGGAGAGCCGAACAATTTGTCCCAATGACTTTTTTCGAACAAAAAAAATTATCAGAGTAGCATTTATAACATTTAAAAAAGCAATCGAAAATGAAAATTTTAAGCAAAACAACGCTCGATCGGAAAAAAAAGTCAGGAGAAAAAAAAACGTTGCTTTTTGACAGCCCTAGAAGATTATCATAACAACTTTTTGAATTTTCTTGATAAATAAAAAATTTAAATTATTATCGCACAAAAAATATTGAAACATCAAAGATTCCATTTTGTGGTCAAACTATGCAAGATGCGAAAAAACACGAACCAACAAAAATTGTGCTCCTAGAAAAGATCTACAAATTTGTTATAAATCACTATTTGACAAGACGCGTAGTTTTTGTTTTATACGTAAAAAACAATATTAAAAATGAAACATTGAATTTTTGGATGAACGACACAAGCTATGTATGAGAAAAATAAATAGAGAAAAGTTGTTTACACGAAAAAGAGATACAAATTTGTCATTGATAAATTTTTGATAGGACGCGTAATTTTTGTTTTAATCGTGAAAAATATCATTGAAAATAAAAAAGTTAAATTTTTGAAAAAACGGCACAAACTACGTAAAAAAAATTAGTAAACAAAACTTGTCACCTAGAACACATCTGCAAATTGTTTATAAGTCACTTTTTGATAGGACGTGCAGTATTGATTTTAATCGTAAAAAATAGCATTAAAAATGAAAATGAAAAATTTGCGGAAAAACGACGAAAGGTATCTACGACAAAAAATTGATAGAAAACAGTTGTTCACTCAAAAAAGAGATAAAAATTTGTTATAATTTATTACATTCTCATCATTTATGATTGAGAAAGTATTAGAAATCGAGCGCGTAGCACGAGTGTCACGATGAGAATGTGTACCTCAAAGCCTACAGAGCTTTGAGCAATTTAATCTTTAACTATACACACTTGATGACATAGAAAATTCAGATTATGAAGATACATACAAATACGGGGATCTAAATGAGATGTTTTTGATGAAGTTTCATTCAAACATTTCAAGTGCAAAGAATAAATATCCGAGCGCGAAGCGCGAGATCCGCCAGACGCGCGCCCGAGGTGAGTAGATATACAGGGGCGTTTCTGGATCAATTAGTATTAGTGATTATCTGTGTGTGTGTGTCCGTGTGTATCCGTGTGAGGCTGGCATGGACACCGTGCTGCTTTGCTTCTACAACATTCTCGAGGGATCCTGTAGCTTCTGGAAAATTCTCGAAATTCATGATGATGTCACAGAATATTTCGCAATTGTCAGAGCCGAATTGATGTAAACAGGTTCAAGAATGATCTATTGCTTCCTTATAGATGAAACAGTCATATTTAAGGCGCAAATATGCAAGTGTGTATGTATGTGAAATTTGATGTGACATCCTGTTTTCGTCCATATGAATTCGATTTATTCTCACGGATCAGGTTGCATCCGGTAGCTACTCCAGTTTCTGAGAATTGTACGAACGGAATTCATGAATATAAAACGCATTTTGAATTTTACGTAAAATAGCTTCAAGGTTACATTTTTTTTTCATTTGCCCCTGAAGTTACATCGCAAAAACGTTTTCTGTTTAGGTATTAACCTTCATAATAATAATAATAATAATTCTCAGCTACATGAGGCGCGAGCTGCAAACAAATTTGCAGTGTATTACCAGATTCACCGTGCTAAGCTTCTCGAACATTCTCGGAGCTTAGGATGACGTCACACAATATCACACAATTGTACGAGCTGAATTCATGTCAAGACACGTTCAAGGTTATTACGAGAAAAAAACAAGGCTGATTTATTGCTTTCTGAAAAGAGTTTCTTTTGTCAACAACTTCCAAGGTTATTGTACTGATACATTAGATTTTGCGTTGCAAAAATATATATTCCGAACGTGTCGATTATAATGTAGAACGTTCTGGCCGAGAAGCTTCCAACCTGTAGTGGTTCATGTCCGTGCTAAGCTTATAGAACATTCTCGAAGCTCATGATGACGTCACAGAATATTGCGCAATTGTACGAGCCGAATTCATGTCAAGACACGTTCAAGGTTATTACGAGAAAAACAAGGATGATTTATTGCTTTCTGGAAAGAATTTTTGTCGTCAACAACTTCCAAGGTTATGGTATTGAAACATTAGATTTTGCGTTGCAAAATATATATTCCAAACGTGTCGATTATAATGTAGAACGTTCTGGCAATACGTGCAAGGTTATAACGAGAAAAAAGGATGATTTGTTGCTTCCTCACGGATAAAAAATTCTAGAATATTCTTGATGGTATCGTCAAAATATACTACGGAATTTCTGAAAATAATTTCTTTCGGCAGCAGCTTCAAGGGTATTGTACTGACGCATCACATTTTGCGCTGAAAAAATTAAATCACGAACGTGTCGATTACAGTGTAGAACGTTCTAGAACCTTGTTGCATCACATGATGCTGGGTTCTGAACCAAAAAGTAAGACGGAGTCTGGATGCGCATTATAATACGAACTATGGATCTTACTTTTGAGTCAAGGTTATTTCTTATTCCAATTAAACAAATATGATCATTCATTTAATATACAAATGATGCAGGTGTATAGGTGAAATTTGACATGGAGGGCTATGTATGACATCCTCTTTTGTCTATATGAATTTGATTTATTGCTTTCATATAGATATTACTTTTAACTAAAAATTCCTGTCTTTCTTTATTCAGTGCACATTCATCTCATGAAGAACATTCTGCATTCTAGAAAACTTCTCGAACTTTAGGCTAAAGTGACAGATATATTATTAGAGAACATTCTACAGTTAAAGTGGTTCATGTCCGTGCTAAGTTTCTAGAATATTTTGATAATGCCATCCTGAATTTCTACCTTACCAGTATTGATACTGAGCCAAAATCTATGTATTTAGATGAAAGAGATCTTTCTTTAGGCTAAAGTGACATATATATTATTAAAGAACATTTTACAGTTAAAGTGGTTCATGTCCGTGCTAAGTTGCTAGAATATTTTGATAATGTCATCCTGAATTTCTACCTTTCCAGCATTGATACTGAACCAAAATCTATGTATTTAGATGCAAGAGATCTAATAATAGAAGGCTACTGAGCCACTTTTACAAGAGGTTGATGCATCTCTACTTTACCGACATCAAGGCCATTTCACAGCTGTCACAAAATAATATTGCACAATGGTGAGTACCAAATTTGTCTAAAAAATTTTTCTACATGTTTCAAAAATATTCTACATGCAGTTTAATAATAATAATAATTATAATGATAAAAACCATCATTATTATTATTATTTAATATGTCTTCGGTTTATTGGAAGAGCTTCCTCAATTGACACTACTGAAAGACAGTTGAATTAAAGCATTTATTAAAAGAACGGTGGTTCCTTCTAGAATGGCTTTCCATGAAAATTGTTTGATCAATGAAATAAAATTCATATTTAAGAAAAAAGTTGAGGATATGGAAGGAAGATTGATAGCAGAGATGGTGATACGTATATGTATATTGGAGAATTCTGTTTTATGACTGCAAATGCATATATTGCTTCTCACGAAAGAAAAAAGGAGAAAGAACTGATTTTTGAAATATTTTACTCTTATTATATACCACAGAAGATTATGAATCCACCCAAGACAAAGAAGCATCAAAATATGTGCTGGAACGAGTAAATTTAGAGGAGTAAGGTGAATCTTATAAGAATGTAAATGTTGATTACGTTACAATAGACACGAAGTTTTTCTTTTCAAACTAATATTTATCACATCATCTCAATGGTTTAAGCATGAACACCTATGGTTTAAATAAAGAAAAGAAAGGATAAATGATAATAATATGAGTGACGAAGAAGTTGTCAATGAAAATATCATCTATCATTTCACATGAAATATGAAAACTCTATTTCAGTAGGAGAATTAATTGCTTCAATTTTTATAAGTAGACTAGAAAGTAAGAAAAACATACATAAGAGTGATAAAGTTCTTATAGCTGTATTCAAGTGCGGGAAATATATATATATTTAATCCTAAGTACATAAAAGTGAGTAGTGAAATAAAACTCTTGTTATGGATTTTTTAGTTGTTTTCTAATAACAATAATAATAATAATAATAGTTGGTTGGGCACTCGGACTTCACCTCAGAGGCCCGGAGTTTGATCCCTGAGCCGGTACCTCTTGAGATTTTTCTATGTACCTTTACCGAGGTTCTGGTGGTTCGGATCCCATCCTAATCTTCAGGCCCCCACATCATGCACCTGACTGCAAACCCCAATATGTGAATAATGGGGTAAAACACAGTCTTTGTCCAATATGTCAAGGCACACGCTCATATCAGATCGCTTGATTGCATTATATTAATGCGCCCGTGACTGATAATATATATAACGAGGCAGCCCCGTGCATACTATTAAAAAAAATCCAACTCTATTTAAAAATGCCTTCGGCATATTGAAATGTAACCATCTTAAGCCTGGGACATTAATTTAAAAATACATAATGAAATAATGTTACAGTTTTTTATTCAGAAAAATGAAGTTTCAACTCATAAGAAAATGATAGTAAGGCTTGAAGTATGTGCAAGAGAGAGAGAGAGAAACCATGTGATGTAATTCACTTATAAGCTGTAGACTGAAATAATTTTTATATTAAAAACCAACTCATAATAAGGTGACAGCAAGGTATAAAGCTTGTGTGTAGGTTAGAGAGAGAGAGAGAGAGAGGGGGAGAGGGAGGGAGAGAGAGAGAGAGTGAGAGCTATGTATTGAAAAATTTTGATTTTGTAACATTTGCAAGATTTCGGGAGGCTTTGCGGTTGAGCGACTAAAAAACAGTTATAAATCTCATAGCATGCCTCTGCAAATGAGTTAAACCATATAAAAATTCTACACGCATCTTGAAAATACCAACAGATTCTTAAGAGATCTTATTACATCCAGTGGTTCACAGTGAGAGTTTTAGAATTTTATATCGATGTAGCTAAGATATTAAATAAACTATTAGCCATTAATACCTGATAGTCGGGTGATAATTTTTAATAATATTGCTTGAAGTATTTTGGAATGAAGAACATATAATTCGAAAGCTGTTGTTAGAATTTATAAAATAAAATCAGCTACATAAATATTATAATGGACTGCAAGAAACGTTGAAATCACCTTCCACATAATGGAGAAATCTGCTGAAAATATTGAATTTACTTACTTGAAACATTGAAATAAAGTATCATGAATGATAAAATAAATTCAGTAATATTAAAATCTAATACAAGAATTCTGTGAATCAATCATTGAAAAATGATACAATGATCTAGTGATAACATGCACATCTACTTTCTGTAACTCTTAAATCAACATTTAATGATATAAAAATTTAATTAAATCATAATAAAAATGCTGAGTGGAGTATTGATTACGTACATTAAAATCTCTATTATATATAACAGCTGCAAAGCTGGTTTTTTCTTAGAACCAACATTTTTTAAAATTGTAGTTAAATGAATCGATATGAGTGGGCAAGGATTTCTGGTTAACAGAATGATGGATATACGGTTGTTACCAAAGATTATTATAGAGTGCGCCACCAACGGATACGCTGCTTTTCCCTGTTGAATCTTAAGTTATCCTAAATCAAGTTTAACTAAAAAATATTAAAATGTATATGGAAGAAAGAGAAAGAATAGAGGATGAGAAGGATGATGAGGAGATGATAAAGAAAAAAGGGGGTGACGAGGAGGAGGAGGAGAATACGATGAATATTAGAGTTAAGTCAAGGAGGTACTGAAAATATTAGATTCATTGATTATATGCTCTATGTCGTCTGTTAAAGGTTTTAAAAGCTGTGTTGAGCTTCCTACACTTTCTTCTTGCAAAATTTGTGTGTGTATATGTGGCACTTGAATGCAAAAATAAAAGAGCACACCGCCTTCCAAATAACAAAAAACTAAGGAAACTGTAGGTAATGCCTTGTTCCTGCATCGTCACTCTCGGTGCTGCCCTCTGCTTTGAGCTTGATAAATCACCATCCTCATATAATATTGGCTTCATGTTAGTCGTAAATTAACATTTAACTGTATTTGAATAAATTCAGTTGAACATATCAGGATTTCAGGTTAACTACTATCGGATACGCTGCTTTTCTTACAGTTATAACCACGTTCCTCCAGTTGAATCTCAAATTATCCCCAATAGAATAAACTAATAAAGCGTGGAAGAAGAGGACGAAATTGAGGAGGAGGGCAGAGGAGGAGGAGGTGATGGGTATGATAATGATGTAGTTAAGACAAGTAGGGACTGAAAATATTAGATTTAATGATTATATACGCACTAATCTTCTGTTAGATGTTTTTATAAGCTGGTTTCCTAAAAAAAAAAAAAAAACTACAATGAATTCAGGTGAGATAATAAAGAAAAACACATACATTTCAAATTAGATTCATTTATTCAACCTATTTCATATAATAATAATATCGAATAGTAAAAAACTTAACAATGTTAACTACAGGAAATGTTCAATTAGTAATTGCGAATGTGAATTTAATTACATTTAACTAGTTGCTAAACTAAAAGAACAAAAATATTATTCAATAACACCAATCTCTCGCAGTTCATTAACAATTGAACTAATTTCGTGTACATTATTGATGTTTCCAGCTACTAGAGCTTGTAAAAGAAAGCGCAATCTATCTACAAGTATATTTGGATCTAACATTTCGACTTCTGTTTTTTCTTCTATTTCATATTCAGAGGAAAGGTCACTTTCAGCATCATCATCCTCATCTTCCTCTTCCTCATCGTCATTATCATTATCATCAGCATCATTTTTTTTGCTCATCACGGATAGAGAATTGCCATCTTGGCTAAATTCTTCTTCTGCTTGTACTTCTTGCTTCTTCACAAGCGGTTCCACTTCATGTTGAGACTTCT
>CAKNXH010053166.1:36605-56450 GCA_932178445.1 Andricus quercusramuli | reverse complement strand
AAATCTTTGCTTGAAAATTTAACTATTGTTGAAACATTTGTTTCGTTGAAAATTAATTTGTGTAAACTCACATTTGAACTATTCCGTTTGCTTTTGGAAATTGATCTTTTTTAGTCTGAAATTCAACTATTTGGTTGCAAGTTCATGAATTTCGTTCAAATGTTACATTTTTTGGCAGAAAATTAGTTAAAAAATTAACTATTTGGGTGAAAATATATTTATCTGGTTGAAAATATGTCTTTTTGTTTTAAAATTATTTTTTGTATTGAAAGCTCATATTTTTGAATTCAAAATTCAACTGTATGGTAGAAAGTTCTATTTTTGGCTCAAAAATTCAATAGTATTGTAGAAATTTGAGTTTTTCATTTGAAAATTATTTTCTTGAAATGAAAATGTAGCAATCCCATTTTTAGTTCAAAGATGATTTTTTTTATCGTTCGACTTTTGGAATGCTATTTCTTTCTTTATTGACTAGAAGATCTTTTTTGTTTGGAAACTCAATTCTTGTTGAAAATTCGTGTTTTCGAATTAAAGATTCAACTGTTTTGTAGAAAATTTGAATTTTCTCTCGAAAAGTGGACAGTTTTGGTCGAGAATTCAACTATTTGTCGAATTTTGAGCAACTTTGTTAGGAATTTATTTTGTAGTTAAAAATTCGTCATTTTAGTGGCAGTTTTTTTATTGTTAAAAACTAAGTTTTTCAACTAACAATTTCAATGTTTGTTTGAAAAGTAGGGGAAAAAAAATTTGTCGTGAGTTAGGATTTTGGACATTTCATATGTTTTTTGCGATTTTGGAACATTATAAACACCACGAAAAAAATGTTTCCCATGAATAAAAAAAAATAAAATGTTTCTTTGTTTCAAGCTGACGCAATTTCAGGTTCGAATCAATTTAAAGCACATGTTTTTGTATATTTTCAAACCATTTTTTTAAATTAAAAAACAAGTTTAATTGTAAATTTGAGAAAGAGACTAGAAGATATTAATAAGATAATGATAAGATGTTAATAAGAAGATATTCTATAATTTGTTATTACAATTGTAATTAAATTATTCAGCGATTTCATAATAAAGTTTCTTATGCATAACTGAAATGTTGCATCAGTAAAAATTTAATTTTGACTTTTGAATCCCTTCACTTTAATTCCATTTTTACTTCTTATGATGTTTCCTTGGATATTCTATTTAAAATTATACAAATAGACATGTCTATTTGTATTTCTATATTGTAGAATTTTAGTTTGATGAGAAAATACTTTCAATTAACAGTTTTGAACATTGAAAAGTTTAATAGCCGGGAATGTTTTTCTTAGGGTAACTTCTCACGAAGAAAAATTACAAAATTAAAAAAGAAATTAATACATTTACATTCCATTACATACATTTGGAGAAGAATAATTATTGAATGCTCTTTTCAATCTTTTTCTTTGTTTGGAAAATGAATTTGAAAAATAAAAAAAAAACGTTGCAAAAAATGCATTTGGTAGGAGTTATAATTTTTCAGAAATTATTTTTTGAATTTTGAACTTTGCTCTGTGAAAAGAAACTCTTAGATTTCAGCAAGCAATCTGAAAATATTTAAAACAATTTCCCACGATTTTTATGATTTTTATCTAAAGTTAATCCAAAGAAATAAAATGTTTAATTTTTAATTAATGAAAAACAAAAGTACCGAATAATAAAGGCCCGAATTTTTATATTTTAAAAATCCAAATTTATCGAATTCTATGATTTCAAAATTATTCAATTAACGAATTATTAAACTAACTTAAATTTTTTAATTCGCAAAATTCAAATTTCAATAATTAGTAAATTAATGATTAAATATTCAAAATAATTATAAATTATTTCATCAATCTTGTCGTGCTAGATACTTAAAAGAAGTTTGAAATATTTAATAAATTACTTACCTAATTATTTAATTAATTATTTACCTTAAAATATATTTTCGGCAAATTTTAATTTCTCAATCTTAATTATTTAGGGAATTAAATAATTTATTACTTTTATAATTCGTTTATTATATAATTTTAAAATTATATAATTTAATTTTGGATTTTGGAAATTTTAAAATTTGAGAATTTATAATTCGATATTTCTATGCTTCGTCAATTTATCTATTCGGTATTTACGGTTATTCCCTTAAAGTGAAGCAGTTCCAGATAAAAAAGTCAAATTCAGAAAGGTTTCAATTCGGAAGCAGTTTTTTTTCATTTAAATTACAAGACTTCCAATTATGCAATTATGCATTGAAGGGTGTCACGGCATAACCGTGAAGTGCCACTTTTTCAAAACACGTTTTATTGGCTCAAAAATTCTCTAAAATTCCTCCGCACATTTTCATGAAAAAAATTTGAACTTTGCAATTGTTTAAACAAATTTTTGTTTAAACAAATTGTTTAAAAATACAAGATACGGGAAAACTAATAGCGCCATTCGATTCTGCGGAAAAAATTACATAAAGTCCATGTATTGGACAATTTTTTTGTCTACCCAACTTGTTATGCAGTATAAATACAAATTCTATAACATTTAATTGTTTATTTATACTTCGTCACCAATTGGTTCCATAAAAAATTGCGAAATGCATATATAATTGATGTAATTTCTTCCGTATAATCGAATGGCATTATTATTTTTTCCGAATCTCGCTTGTTAAACAATTTGTTGAAACAATTTAAAAATAAATGTTTTTCTTGAAAAGTCTTCTATTACTTTTTATGCTATTAGAAATTCAGTCTAAAAAAGCATTAAAAAAAACATTTAAAAAAATTAAAAATCCGATGGACTTGCACACGGTTTTGACCGCAGTCGACTTTTGACGCTATGTATGTCGAAAAGAATTAACTTTTTTAAAATTTTGTTTATTGAGATCTGTAGTGCTCCATCAAATCTCGAATGTACTTTCTAATTTTTTTTAAGAATTCAATTTTTAAAAAGGTTTTGTCTTTCTCCTGAAAAATTTATCTCGATAGATCTTCATGCTTTTGCCGCGACACCTCGCCTCAATTGCAAAAATTACGCTTCAAATTTAATTAAAATTAAATCAAATTAAACATTTCTGGTAAATAATGTATGTATGCTGATCTACGTAAATTTAATATTTTACTGCAATATAAAATTCCATTTATTTGGATCCATTGATCCTCTAAATCTTCTGCTCACTCGCCAGAAGTACATAATTCAAGTCATACTACTGCCTGGATATTCGTGGGCTCACTCTTTGGCTCACTCATTCACACAATTGACGGTGACTCATTCACGCGCTTTGACGCGGTTGCTATGGAAACAATGAAAAGTTGTAGAGGGCAGCACCTCGATATAGACGAAAAATAGTTAGCTATATATTTTCGCTATCCCCACTCCTGACCCTTGCCGCATCTAGGTAAAATATCTTTGGTCATGAGTAACCGGAAATAATGATTTTTACATTTTCATTCATGGGAGTGTAAACTGTAATGTAAACGTCCAAATTTTCGAACTCTAGTTCTTAACCGGTCTTGACGTTTCAGCACTCAGAGTGTCCTTAAATCATAAAATTTCATCGGTGGCTATATGTATGTGTGATGTATGTGTGGTTACCTGCATTTTTAACCACGCTAACTTTTGAAGGATTTGTCCGAACGAGACAGTTTTTGAAATACTTTTTTAGAGTATCAACATGAATGTCATTTTCGTTAACCGGATATTTTCGTCTGAAATTACAAAATTTAGAGCATTTTCAGAATAAATAAAAATTGACGTCTTTTAGACATTTTTGTCAAAGTTTCTGGTACATGACAAAAATACTTGCAAATTATCCTAATGGCATTTTTAATTTTGAAGAAAATTAAGAAAGTTATAGGCTTTTTAACATTTTGAACATTTTCAAAAAAATAGAAAAATCTACTTTTCTGACAGATTAAAATATTTCAATCGAAATTTTTACTAGATATCTAATATATTTCGAAACAATCCTAATGAAATTTTTTGGTTAGACAAAAATTAAAAATTTTAGATCATTTTCAAAATTATGCAATTTTTTTTAAGAGATCCGTAAGTTTTAATTGTGATTCTTAGTAGATTTCAACGAGATTTACAAATGAAGGGTGGCAGATCATAAGGAGGTAAGGGACAAATGGCAATTTACAGGAGAGGAAAAAAACCTTATGTAAAATCGAATTCGCAATTAAAACGAAAAACAAAAATACGCCTCCGAGCTGACGCATTCCTGAATCGATAGCAAAAAAAGTTTTATAATCTATAGCTTACCAGTTATGAGGTAATATATCACAAAGTTAACGAAATCGTGTATTTTTTTTCACACGGTCCGAGTAGTCTTTGCACGGTGTGCCTGAACCAACTTTAAATGCAAGTTAATAGCACATCCAATTTTTTGCTGGATTCGATTTAGGGGCTCAAAAATAGTGTGCAAGAAAATTTTGAGCCAAATCCCCCGAGCCGTTTTTGAAAAAGTGTTTTTTATGGTTAAAAATGAATATTTTTTTTTATGTGATGCATTTCCAATTTTTTCACTTTATTCAACGAAATATGGTAACTAAATATAATATCAGTCCATATCAATACTAAAACAAAATATATTTTATTAGTACATATGTCGGACATTGTTTTCTTGTACAGCTTTTAGTAAGTTACTTGGGTAATGAGGGTGTGTGCTCGAAACTTTATATTTAGTCGTTTTAAAATCCGAATGGAAAGATTCCATGGCTTGTTAACTGTAAAATCCAAGGCCTTTTTCCACTTCACGACAAAAATCAGGGACATGAAAAAAAAATCGCATGAACTTTAGGTGTAATTAAAATTTCCAAATCACAGTAACTTTGCTTAAACTCAGATATACAATCTACATATTTCAGGTGTGATGTTGAAGAAAAAGAAGAATCAACGACGGATTGAAAAGCCTTAAAGCACCTTACATATTTTAAACAACCAGTGCTACATATTACACCCAATAAGTCGACTTTTTCAAATAGCGTTTTGCAAGAATTACCTGCGAACGCTGGACTCCTATTTACAAACTCGCGAGTAACATTACACACCCTAGCTCATTGGAGACTGTCATCTTCGAATTCCGTCAGCAGGTGTTTATACATTTCGTTCACAACCCCGAGCGTCAGATGTATTTCTGGTGGTGGAATTATCTCTTATATTTCCGTGTTAGCGTTTTCTGAGAATATTATAGGAGTATTTGTACATTTTTATACTTCTTCGCAGATGATGTTGTACTTCCACTGTCTCCTGTCATGCAAAAAAAATGCTTACAATTTCCAACAGTTGTGTATTCCCCACACGCGTTTAATTCATCTTTTGATGCAGTGCACCAAGTGCAAAGAAACCTGCTTGCGTGTGACATGATGCCCGTCCATACGTTGGCAAGTTTTAAATCAGTTGCTATTGCCCCTTTTAAATCCTTCAATTCTAAGAGTGACCACAGAAATATTAGAAATAATTCCACCACGAGAACTACATCTGATGCTCGGGGTTGTGAACAAAATTTATAAACACATGCTGACGGAATTCGAAGATGACAGTCTCCAATGGGCTAGGATGTGTAATGTTAGTCGCGAGTTTGTATATGGGAGTCCAGCGTTCGCAGGTAATTCTTTCAAAATGCTGTTTGAAGAAATCGACTTATTGCTGGAATATGTAGCATTGGTTGTTTAAAATATGTAAGGTGCTTTAAGGCTTTTCAATCCGTCGTTGGTTCTTGTTTTTCTTCAACATTACACCCCAAATACGTAGATTGTATGTCTGTGTTTAAACGAAGTTACTGTGATTTGGAAATTTCAATTACACCTAAAGTTCACACGGTTTTTTTTGTCCCTGATATTTGTCGTGAAGTGGAAAAAGGCCTCGGATTTTCCAGTGAACAAGCCTTGGAATCTGTCCATTCGGATTTTAAAACGACCTGGGCTAAATATAAAGTTTCGAGCACACACCCTCATTACCCAAGTAACTTACTAAAAGCCGTACAAGAATATAATGCCCGACATATGTAAAAATAATTTATTTTTTGTTTCAGTATTGATATGGACTGATATTACATTTAGTTACCATATTTCGTTAAATAAATTGAAAAAATTGGAAATGCATCACATTTTTTTGAAGTTTTTGATTTTTAACCCATAAAAAACACTTTTTTCAAAAACGGCTCGGGGGATTTGGCTCAAAATTTTTTGCACACTATTTTTGAGCCCTTAAATCGAATCCAGCAAAAAAATTGGATGTGCTATGAACTTGCATTCAAAGTTGGTTCAGGCGCACCGTGTTTGGACAGTGATAAAAAATTAAATAATCAATTTAAAAAAAAACTAAAAATATTTTCTGGAGATGTTGAGTTGTTGAATACAGGGAAACAAGTTTGATGAGAAAAAGGTAATTCAGTTTTGAGAAAATTAGGTTTCAGTTTCGAGGTTAGAATTTTATCGCATCTGAAATTTGGCTTCAAATCGCAATAAAAAATGTAACTTTAAATTTAAAATATATATATGGGTATGCTGAATACAGAAAAGAAAAGTTCAATGGAAGAAATTTATTTACTTCCGAGGAAATGGAGTTTGTAGGAGACGAAAAAGCGTATGAATGAATAAAAAGTAGTTTAAATTGATTTTGTGGCTCAAACGTGAAACATATATTTATTTTAGGTATTATATGAAGTTTGGGAACAGGAATATGAGTAGAAAACGGCCTTAAGGTTTGAGGTCCCTTACCTCTTTTTGTGCAACTAATTTTTTATTGCTAACATAAAAAATGCGATTTCGAACAAATTCTTTTAACAATATGTGTATTGGATTTTATAAGAATTTTCTAGGCAAAAAAAGTTTTCGGAAAAATGTCCCTTACCTCCTTATGATCTGCCACCCTTTAAATCACCTCTTAAGATATTTTCTAATTGGAGATAGATTTAAAATATTCTAGATAATTAATAAGCAAGTAGATTTTCTATAATAGGATATTTTTGAAACGCATAGAAATGATTTTTGATATCCTTTTCAAACTGACAACAAGTTTATCACTTGACATGAAACCGAACACGTAACAAATCTAATCAAATTTCAAGGAATTTTGAAAGGGCGTCTTCTTAGTAAAAGAAAAGTTAGTTACATTTTTCTGGACACGATTTACTTCTCTTCAAAGTGCAGAATATTTCATCCAATCATACAATGTGTTTCTTTGCCAACTCTGAGATAATCCTAGATAATTTTCTTACAATGTAGTCAACTGTTATTAGCGGAGTGGGCCTGCCACGATTAGTATTTTTATGGTATAAATTCTCTTCAAATTAAATCAAAACTGTATTTCTGAGAATCCCGTTCGTTTTTTTTTAGAATTTATCTGATCGATCCTAGTTTAAATGACTTCCAAAGATAGGGTATTCCTTATTTTCGAATGATTGAACTGTGCAGCTTGCTGCGACAGGCCATAAGGAACACCCTAAGTATGAGAAGTATAGAAAATTCGTAATAGTTTTAACGCTTATCTATATTTACTGAAATGCAGTTCGCTGAAGACCGAAGAAAATCTTGGCACGGTTATGACCATTCCATCCGACAGACTGGTGATAGAAACGGATTGTCCATGGTGCGAGATTAGGCCAACCCACGCCTCGGCCAAAGACGTCGTGACGCATTTTCCCTCGGTGAAGAAGGAAAAATGGCAACCTGATCGGATGGTTAAGGGACGAAACGAGCCTTGCACCATAGTGTAAGTGTATATTTTTAATATCTCCAATAAACTTTAACATCTTTACATAGAATCGTACAGTTAACGCAGGGCTAATTTTAATTTCAGACAAATTTTGGAAGTTCTGGCGAGTGTAAGAGACGAGGAAGAGGAGTACCTTTGTAACCAAATATACAAGAATACAATGAAGCTCTTCTTCCCTTACGAGCTGTGAAACAACGCTGCGTCAGCCTCAGAACCGCTGAGTGTACAAGTGCGTTACATTTATTTTCGAGCATTTATATACATTATACACACGCTAAGACTGTTGTGAAAGTGGCAAGGTACAGCGAAACATATTTTCAACTTTTTCAAGTGCTGTCCTGCGAAAAAAAATGTGCACTTTGCAGTATATACACGTGCGAGTATGACCAACGTCATATTCCTTCGATCTCCTTTATAAGAACCTAATATATTCTTGTTAAAATCATTTTCATTACCAGGATCGTATTATGTCATCAAGATCATTACTATTAATAACCTTATAAATAATTACCACTTTGCCATTGCTACAATTGTGCGTTCATCGTTATTGCTACGCGTAACCCATTGAACTACAAACGGGTAGAAACTTGTAACTCTGAAGATTTTTACCCTCTTGAAGCCAACGAAGCGAAATATTAAAACCTCGTTTCTTACTTATAGTTTTTCAGCTATTCCTGAAAGTTACGTCGTCCATTCAACAGTAGTCACGCCCTTCTATATTTTTTTCATCTTTTGTATGTTTGTTTTTATGAAAAGTCATTTATTTTGGAGTTTACTCAATCATATTCTAAAACAAAGTACATCCGTGAATATACAAAATAGTATGATTCGAGCCGTTTTTCACGCGAGGATTCCATGATAGTTGAACTAAAATGGCACTTGCTTAAAAGTAAAGATTCGTTTCGCCATAGCGTTTTTCAAAAACAAAAGGTTTTTGGTTGACGTTAGATATCCATTCAGGAGAGACGCTGGAGTGTCAAGAGGGCTGCGGCGTATTCTTGGAATATCACAGGTAAAACGACCGCAACAATGATGATAAAACGTACAACCTTCAAACTCCTGTCTTCTAACGAATAAATGCTGAGGTATGGAATGGTTCGGTAGTCGACTGAATAGTCTCTACAGCGAAGCAATTTTTATTCTTTCATTGATCTTTAGATAGAGTTTGCACCTTCTCATACACCCAATCGTACATTTGACTGGCCAACGATTGCGTCGTACCGATTGCATGACTCGCATAGCTCTGTAGACTTTTCGGACTCAGCTTTCCTCTGAAAAATAAATTCAAAAAAATTAAGAAAAGTTTTTTCGGTATGAAGAATTCTCATGGTAAAGATTTAATTACACGAAAACGTTTGTCTCCAGCCACTTGACGACCATCACAGATCGGTCGACGACCTGCTCGCAGATATAGGCCGAGGATTTCTTGATCAGCTCAATTCCCTTGATGCTTTGCTCTTGAACTGCTGCCAACATGCCAGGTGCATAGTGCTCGACCTGGAATTAAAGAATTCAATTTCGTAGGATCTCGTAGGAGTATATGTAACAGAGGTTTAAATGCATATACGAGGCGAATATATACATAACATGTGGGCGTCCGCATGAAAAAGGCCCTTATGGTAGGTACGAAGTTACGTATAGGGGCATATTGCCGGATAAATTCCCGGAATTTTAAGCCCAGAATGAACCCTCTAAATTGAAAACCGAGTCACCGGCAAGTCGCAACTTCGAAAAATCGTTTTTCGAGGGAAACTCATCTAAACTTGACGAGTGCCATAAGCACAAGTGTTATGCTTTTTCTCCGAACATGAAACATACTTCAGTATGGGTCCTAGCATCATTCCTCATTTAAACCCGAGAACAATAATTTTGACCTCAACTTAGAAAAACGCTAATATCTCTTAAACTAGAACCGGTCATATGGGCCCTTTTAATGCGGACGCCCACATATGTCTAATAATCGATATTGTACAATAATGTGCCCATTAGAAGTTAACATTTTTTTGATTTTTCTAATGCTATCCTCAATTTTTCCCTTTGGGTGGAGAAATTATTTCCTACTTTTTCACGGTGATGATTCATGGGACGATTTCAATTTCCAGGTCATTTCCAGGTTTTTCATGTTCAATTTTCCAGGTCAACTTAAATTAAGATAATTATAATTTCTATACTTTTTTAATTGTCACAATAGCTCCAAACCACCATAGAAATAAAGTGAAGGTTTCCTAATACTTTTCTTGCCAGAATTTAACGAAATAAACAAGAGGCGGTTGTTCTTTTTATACTCTCTTGAATATTTCAAGTCATAGTCACAGGACAATGTCATATAGTTATGATGTTACGAAAATCAAGTTACAACTGACTTTTAAATTATTGCCCCGGTTCACATTTTTCAAGGTCATTGAAATTTAAAGATTCGAACTCTTGAAGCTAAAAATTTTGTCACTTGAATTTATAAAAACTGAACAGCAAATTAGAACACTCAAGGTGAAACTCTTGTATTTCAAACTTTTGAAATTAAAGCTTACAATTTTTTTAATTCAAACGCTCAATAATTTACACGTATAAAATGGAAGCTTTTAACACTTTCCAATCGAACAATATTAAATGCCGTTAAACTTCTATAAATTGCACACTTCAACGATTCAAAGGAATATAAATCCACGCCATCATTTTCACTGCTCTAAATAGAGATAATTAGAAATATTAAAAATTGAAAGATTACAATTTTGTTCAAACTCAACATTTTTTAAAGTAGAAGTTAAGTTATTTTTATTTTAACTTATTACAAATGAATAATGGTTCAATTGTTATTTACAGATCCAAATGTGGTTTGAAATATTTTTAAATATTGCCTGCAGATTATTTTTTTTAAATGACAAATCACTTCAAATTGTCCCAGGAATTGTAAGAAAGTGTTTGATTATCTTGAAACCATTCAAAATCCTTAAAGACCTTTCAGATTTTATTTAAAAATCTTTTCTCTTAAAATGATTCGTATTTTTCCTAAAACTTTTAATAAATCCTGCAAAATACAAAAAATTGCCTTAATATCTTCCAGATTACTTTTTTACAATTTTGAGAAACTTTGAAAATCTTTTTAAATATTCCTAGGGATCTTAATATAATTGTTCAATCTTTTGAAACCTTTTAAAATGTTTAGAAAGCTACTACATTGTTTTGTTCTACATCTTCAAAAATTTACATTTTGATTTAAATCTTTCAAAATCTTTTCGAAACTTCTAAATATCTCTTGAACTTACTCAAATTTTTGTCGAAATTAATAATTGTTCAATTGGTATTTATTCATCAAAATTTGTTTTGAAATCTTTTTAAATATTCTGTTAGAATTAATTTTTCACAATAAAATAAAATTTTATTTTGAAATCTTCAAAAATCTATATTTTGTTACATTTTTTAAAAACTCTTTTCAAGTATTAAATTAAATTTGAATCTTTTCTAAACTTCTAAATATCTCCTAAACTTACTCGAATTGTAACCAGATGAATAATTACACAGGCCGACAAAAATTACATTTTTGTACCCAAAGACCGGACTCTGTGACCCCGAAGGATTTTGGTATCCTAAAACCAAATACATTGTCCAAATTTTTCCTATACGTCAGGTTTTTGAGAAACCTGAAAGTGCAAAAATGACTTTTTTTTAGCCATATTTGCAACTTTTTTCTAAAAACTGCTGACGCCATCGTTTAGTACAGGCCTGTCCAAGTAGGTATCACCTGTATAAGTAGTGCTCATTTGCCACATGTTCGAGTGGCGGGTGGTCGCTCTCGTGAAGTTGAGTGAGTAGAGATCGGTGGTGGTGTTAAATTCCCATCTGGCAAATAAGCAGTTTTCCCCTAGTTGTACATGCCTGCTTTAGTACTCCTTTTTATCTTCTATTTCCATTTTTGATCATCTCGAACCGACTTTTTTTCTCCGAGATATCACACATTAACCATTTCAGTTCCACAATGCATTGTGGAACAATGCAAGGCGAAGAAAGACTGAATGGTTAATCTGTGATATGTTCGAGATTATCAAAAATGGAAATAAAACATAAAAAGGAGTACTAAACGATGGATGGGGTTAGAAATTTTTAGAAGAAAAAAAATGCTGATCGTGTTATATTGCCTTAAATATGGCTAAAAATAGCAATTTTTGCACTTTCAGGTTACGATATCTCAAAAACCTGACGTATAGGAAAGATTGGGATAACGGATTCGGTTTTAGGATACCAAAATCCTTCGGGATCACATAGTCCGGTCTTTGGGTTTAAATTTTGTCGGCCTGTGTTATTTAACTGTTACTTATACATAAAAACTCAACAATTTAATTTATTTACTCAAATTACTTTTGGATAGATTTAAACGTTTCAAATATTTTAAGAAAAAGGTATCGACCCTTTTTTGAAATAAGTAAAATTCAATTCTATTTTGACAAAAAATATATGTTTACTTAGGAAACAAAAAACCTGAAGGGTTGAGAGTTATTAAATTTAAAAATCTGCCCACAGCGCGGGCATATTCTCATCGCGCGCTATGCGAGCGGCTCGCAGGTTTGAACACGCCTAGGACCAGCCTAGGACGCGCGTCTATTGGATCTCGCGCTACGCGCTCGGTCTTTGTACTCCTCAACATTTGCGTAACATTACCTTTCAAAATTTTGGTGATTGTGAATTCTCTTTCGTTAAAGTTCCTTCGGCTCAAGGCCGTAGCCGGGGGTGGACCCGGGGTCGATCCCCTCCCAAAATGCTTGAAACATGTATATAATATACACATACTTTCATGTGTGCCGCTGCAAATCTCCACCCGAAATTTTTTCCTGCTGGATATTCAACCGCGAATTTTTTTTCTGGCTACGGCCTTGCTTCGGCTTAAACGAACACATTCTCATCACGTATCTCGTGCTTTGCATTCAATTTAGTTCAAAATGCGAACTTTTCTACATTATTTTCAACACTATTATATCATATGTATATTACATTTATTTATGTACCTCGGCCTAGGATTGCTTATTCAGATATTGCAAAATAAAGTACCTACAAATTTTATTTATCATGATTATTTTAATATTTGTTCCGTATTTTGCATTAAATTTTATTCTCAGCTACCATGAAAATGTACATTATTTCAACAGATGTATATTATTACAATTCATAATATGCATTGGTATTAAAGCAGACGTATTTCCATTGTCTTGTTTTATAATTTAAAAAAAGTGCGCATTCTATAAAATAAGAAATTTTCTTGTTAAACATTTTATCGCAACTTGTGTCGTTTTTCTATAAATTTAATTAGTTTATTTTCAATGTTATTTTTACGACTTAAACCAAAAATACGCGTTCTAGCGTAAAGTGATTTTGAGAAAAGTATACAATTCAGGCGAACAATTTAGTTAGATAAAAAGTTATTGTAACTTGCGTCGTTTTTCCAAAAAGTTCATTTTTTTATTTCTAATGTATTCTTGTGACAAAAATTTATAACAAATTTTCATATCTTTTTTGGTTTAACAACTTTTGTCTATTCATTTTTTTCGTCTCTTGTGTCCTTTTTCCAAAAATTTAATTTTTTTATTTTTAATCTTATTTTTACGATTAAAAGAAAATCTACTCGTTCTACCTAAAAATTATTAATAAGAAATTTGTAGATCCTTTTTAGGTAAACAACTTTCGTCTATCAATTTGTTTTCATACCATGTGTAATTTTTCAACGAAAAATGTTTTATTTTTTACGATTAAAACAAAACTACGCGTTCCATCAAAAAATGATTGATAACAAAATAGCCCTTTTTGGGTGTACAACTTTTGTTTTCACACCTTGCGTCGTTTTTCCAAAAATGTAATTTTTTTATTTTTAATGTTATTTCTCACGATCAAAATAAAAAATACGCATCCTATCCAAAAACGATGAGTAACAAATTTGTAGCTCTTTTTGGGGTAAACAATTTTTGTCTAATTTTTTTTCCGTAGCTTGTGTCGTTTTTCCAAAAATTTAAATTTTTAATTGTTAATCTTATTTTTACGAATAAAACAAAAACTAAGCGTCCCATCAAAAAGTGATTAATAACAAACTTGTAAATCTTTTTTGGGTGTACAATTTTTGTCTATTCGTCTTTTGTCTATCTTGTATAGTTTGCCCGCAAAATGGAATTTTGGATTTTTCATTTTTTTGGGTGATTATAATTTAACTTTTAGATTTTCCAAAAAATTGTAACGATAATCTTATAAGGTGTTCAAAAAGCAACGTTTTTCTTGTCTTTTTTCATATCGTGCGTTTTGTAAATGCACATGTAACCTGGTAATTTTTTTTATCAAAAAAAGTCATAAGGATAAATTGTTCGTGTTTTTGAGTACTACGAATAGCCGTACATCGAATTTTTAAATAAAAAAAAAGTGGTCTCAAAAATTGTGAAAATGCTCTAACTTTTTTAATTTTTAACCAAAATGGCTGGCTAACGAAGTTGAGCTTTAGTTTCCGACACTAAAAGAGTGTACAAAAGGCCAATCCAATCAATTTTTTTCCAAAGTTATCGTGCTCACAGACATACAGACATACATGCAGACAGATTCGCGAAAACCTGTTTTTCGGGCTCAGAAGGTCTAAAAACGTGGACACTTGAAAAAAACGAGGGGGTGGGGCAAATTTTACAAAAATAAAATACCTTCTTTGATGAGAATGCAAAAAAAGTCTTTTGTATCATTTTGATCATCGGAAATATGCTTTTTGTAAACAAAAAATGGCTTCAACGACTTTTAGGTTAAAGATGGTTGAGGCTCATCGGCTTCAACACACAAATTAGATGAAGAAGAAATGTTATTATTCTGCACAACAGAACATAATTTATTAATTTCGGAAGCAAACTTAAATTCTAAAATAATATAAAACTGTCCGAATGTTCAAATCGGTTAAAATTTCATTAGTAAATCAACAATTTTGACATAAAATCTGATAAAATTCCCAAGTTCCCTAACTTCGAAAAAACTCAAAACTAAAATGAAAAGATTTTGAAGTTTGTTATGGTCAAATCGTACACCTGTAAATTATTAAATTCAATAAAATTATTTAAAAAGTACTCACAGTCGAAACAACCACGGGCGTTTTTTCCGTCACATAGGTAGCAGCATTTTCGTACAATTTAATCGACACATTCTTGGCTACGATGTAGACGTCGCCTCCAAGTTTGATGTAGGGTGCGGTGAATTCCACAGTTGCTTTGTAATAGTCCGGAAAACTGGCTTCGATGTACTTCAGTCCATTTTGTGAGTACGACTTCGTTGAAGCCCACACTTTCTGACTGCAGGTCAGAACTCCGCTGTCTCTCAAGAATTTGTTTGTACTAGATGCTGAAAATAGAAAGAAGGAATTAGTATAGAATATTTTTATTATTTGTGGGGCCGCTGTACTATAATAGGATGTATTCATCAGTTTTTGAGCTGACTTTACTCTTGTATTAATACTAGAAGATTCAAACAGTTTTTAATTAAATTATTATTAATAAACGAGTTTGCACGGGTGCACATTCTTATCAAAAAGTGGCTAACGGCTCAACTTCAAGCTTGTTTACGAAATTCTGCAAATTAACAGCCACATTACAAATAACTAATAATGAATTAGTTTTAATTTATTCTGCCTTGTCACAAGGCTCCAAGTTGTATATTTTTTCATAGTTTATCAAACGTTCATGAGATGTTTCAAGTCGAAATAATTTAATTGTGAAAACTTCATTTAAAAGATAGTCGGATAGTCCCAGCCACTCATGATTTTGAATAAACTGTACTTTCTGCCATGACAAAAAACATTGTTGTCTTTGCAAATTGTCCCAAAGCGTAATTTTTAAAATAGAGACATATCTCGTATTAGCTTAAAAGAAGATCCAATCTACATATTTCGCCTCTACGAAAACAAGCGCATTTAGTGAAACATGGACGAACTTATTGGCAAATATTTGAAAAAATTAGAAAAAATATTAGATTGATTTTAATTGTGACGTAGAAATTCACTCTCGCACTATGTGACCTGTAATTTTTGTTTAATAATTTTATGAATTTTCTTATTCATAGCAGTTTTATTTTTAAATGTTACAGTCCCCCAGCCAGATTCATTGATGTTCGATTCAAGGATGTACACTACGTACAATCAATCTCAAAAGTCGCCTATCTTTACAATGATATATAAAATTGGCAAAAATAGGTCTGTTATTAATTTCTAAATATTTTGATGGAGGCTTCTGATGGTGCTTCAGGAAAAAAAATCAGGTTAAAGTTGTTTATTTACCAGAACTTATTTCGAGTTTTAGTTTTAGCTTTCTCTTTAGGGAAAAGTTACCATTTTTATTTAATCCTAAGGATTGAGGCCTCATTTTATCTTCACAGGATTCTCTACAATTCTATTTGAGTGGATTTTGTTTAAAAAATTAATTTATAAATCATACATTTATTATTGTTATGAACAATAATAGTTTACATTTTAATAAACACCACTCAAATAAAACTGTAGAGAATCATACAGAGAATAAAATGAGAACTTCACAATTGGGATTAAATAAGAAGTGTAACTTTTCCGTAAAGAGAAAGCAAAAATTAAAAATCTAAATAACTAATGTTAAATAAACAATTTTAAGCTGAATTTTTTTTTCTGAAGCACGCTTAGAAGCCTCCGCCAAGATGTGCAGAAATTAATTATAGATCTATTTTTGATGATAGTCTTTTGAGATTGATTGTACGTAGTGTACATTCTCAATTTGTTTTTGCTAAGAATTAATAAATAACTTTTCTTTTGTAAACAACGTAACTTCCAATGCTTTTTGATTTTCGGCGAGTATTTCTTTCTTAATTTATAAAATCTTAAAACTTTCACGGATCTTATACACGAATAACATACCGGCTAGTTTATCAATAAAAAAGCTTAAGTGGCGGGTACTACCCGACTGTCCCCTATAGGGTTGATTGAGGTAAGTAATTTGTCAATTGTAATTTATTTCACAACTTAGTGTGATTCGCAATTAGAAAGTTATACTTCGATTAATGATATTTCAGACATTTGAGACGATTATTGTTTCAAATGTTGCCAAAATTATCTTTGGACTCTATACTTTTGATCTTCGCCTTCTTTAATCCACAAAAACTTGCGTGAAGAAAATTTTTTCATTTTCTTTGGTAGTCTGTCAACACTTACGGATAAGTGTGATACGTGTAAAAATTCCATTAAATTACAAATTTCACAAAATTGTACTTTTGTAATTGCTAATGAAACATCCACTGATTCTTATAATGTACGCTGGCTTTAAATTTTTTGTCATTTATAAGGATATTAATGAAACTATAATTAAAAGAATTTTAATTTGGTGTGAAGGTACAGTGATATTGAAAAACTTACCTATTTTAAAATGTATAGTTTCTAAATTGTTAAAAAAATTATTTATTTATATAAATGTATTTATTAAGATTTTATTTGCCAATTATTATGTACTTACATATATATTACAAAACTGAGGTTCATTGATCTCTTCACCTAACCTCAAACTGTTGATGGATATTCGTTTTTCACAATGGGGGAAAAAACAGATATCACACTTACCCTGAGTCTTTCTTAATTACCCTATCACAACATATGATTAAAAGTAAAAAAAATGTAACATTAAAAAACGACTATTCCATCAAAATATAATATCTTCCTTCATTCGTGAAAAAATCAACAAAAGGTGCTTTATGTATGGGAAATTAAAATCGAAACACCAGATGAGAAACTACAAATTGGAGTTTATAAAAGGAACTCAGTTTCTTTAAAAATAATATAGTACAGCAGTAGCTAACGACAGCTACCTTTTTATCCACAAATAATAAGAGATATAATCTTTATGCTGTAACAAGGTAAGTTAATAAATCACTTGATTTTTATTCAAAATTTTCTCTTTATCACACTAAAACCGTTATCAAACTTACCTCATATTGACTCTAACTGTTATTTCTTGAAGCAGGGCACATCCAAATATAAGGTTATTACATTTTTAAATTTTGAATTAAAAAATTATCAAAAGTTGAAAAAAATTTTACAATATTTTATTTGTAACTTGTTCAATTGGATTGAATCTGAATTCGTTTACTTTGTAATTACATGTAATGAAATTATGAAGGTTGGAATCAAATTTTTTCATTTATTTACTACGAAAATGTTACACTTCATGTTTTAAATAATACACCTATGAGATTTGGATTTGTCCACTTCTTTACAATTGAATTTGAAAAGATGCGACTTGGAACGTTCAAAATTGAAAATGGTTCCTTTTAAAGCATCCAATATGGAAAAAAAGGAAAACATTGAAGATTCAAATAAAAAAAAAAGATTGTAAGGCTTTTAAATTAAAACTCTAGATTTTTGAACACAATTTGAAATCTGAAGAAGTATAATTATTTTTAGTTGTAATAAATAAGGAAAAAGTAAACTGGAAGGAGAAAAACAAGATCCTACTGGGTACAAAGTTCTTTAAAAAATGGAAAAGGTTGGTAAAAGTAAGAAACTTACCCCGCTAGCCACATTATGATAATTGTGTGTCAAAAATATTTTGAAAAATGTTATTTTTACGAAATTTGATAAATAATGTGGCAATGTTTGAAAGTGTACACTCTATGTATTGAATATTAGCCATTGTATCACTCATCTTGATAGAATGAAAACGGCAAAATAAATAGTGGACCTAAATTGATAAGGATCTTTTAAATATTAAACTGTAGGACAGATCTTGTAGATGCATAAACATCCATTCACATATTATATTTAATTTTGATTAAATACTGAATGAGTTATGAAATGTAAATTGATTATAGAATTTGAAGTTTAAAGCCTTCAAAAAAAAGAGTTCAATATGAAACTAATAAACAGGTGTTGAATATCGATTCTATTTCTCATGACATTGAAAATTATTTATTGATAAAAATAGGTTATATTATAGTAGAAATGTTTCATATTGCTAACTAAAATTACAGAATAGTGAAAATGTATAATACTTTCGAGAATACTTCAAATTGTAATCTAATCACAATTATTAAAATAAAATATGAAGAAAGCAACGGGGTTTACTATTATTTAGAGCAATTCAGAGTAAACTTTTCAAAGATATTAAAATTTTCATAATTTTAAAACACGAATACTCGTTTTGAAGTAGATGTTTGATGAAAAGTAAACATACGAGTTGAAAATGATTGTACGATGCTTTGAAATATAGCTACACAACATATGTATTATATATATATATATATATATATATATATATATATATATATATATATACAGACAATAAGTCTGATTATTAGCAAAAGTCCAATAATTACAGTACACAAACTCAGCAATTTAATGATTGAATCGAGGCTGCGGGTACTGAAATGTCATCAACAATGAAGAAAGTTAAAAAAGTCCTACCTTCGAAGGATCCGTTTTTGCGGCAATCAAACACCAAAACAGCACCAATAAGGAGTAATAAAATGAAACTTCCTTTTTTCCAGGGGAAGCCTTTACTCGATGACGCAGTCATTTTTTTAATGAGTTCCTGAAAAGTGAAAGCGATGTTTTACGCTCGTAAACGCAATACACAAAATCTGCTGTGGAGAAAGGTATTAGTTTCGACACACGAGCGGTTGTAATTCTATTTGACGGCTAGAGACATTCCACGCTGTTCGCTTCGTTTGAAGATTTTCACTCTTTTCACTGGATGAAACTCGGCGTCGTTTATCTGCGTGTTTAATTCCTAAGATTATGTACTTTGGTATTTTAATACGTAAATGCGTTTATTTGGAAAAATATAGAACTCACTATAGGAAGAAGTGTATAATATATGGTCAATAAAAAAAAAGCAAACTGAACGTTTCATTCCGTTCCGTCAATGTCACGATCTAGACTGTCGTGCTGTCGAGTTCAGAGGGCAATCGTGAAGGCGATGCGCGATCAATAATATACGACCCATCTGACCTAACCTAGAATTCCGCCGGAATTCCAAAATTTCAGTGAAAGCGTGAAAGGAATAGGCCGCGGATATGACACGCACTCTGCCCTGTCTCTCACGAATTACAGTCTGGAATTAATCAATTCGGCGTTTCACTTTTTTTTATTGCACTTGTAAAAATATTGCAAATCATCAATTCA
>CAKNXH010053166.1:0-31605 GCA_932178445.1 Andricus quercusramuli | reverse complement strand
TGCATCGCATGCGCAGTAGTGCAAGGTGCCCGTGTTGGGAGCACTGACTTACGGTGCCGTTGCTCCTATCAGATCCGAAAAAGTTATCCATGGCAGTTCAGTCTCCTTATTATTCCTTCATGGGGAAAATCATGTCCGCAGAGTTGACACGTCAAGCAAAAAATGCAAACTTTTTTTGGTGGAATAATTTTGTGGTTATTACGTGGTGGTTTTCAATATTTGGTGGTCGAAATTGTGGAAAATATTAATTCTTCAAAAAATCTGGGACAAAATCCCTAGTAGCAAGATAACTGCAGATTGGCGGCAGCTGGGCACCAGAAAAAGAAGAATCTGTTTGTAGCCTGGCGCCCGGCTGGTTCCGCTTTGGCGTGCTGTTCTGGCACCAGAGTCTGGTATAGCAGATCCTGGCCCAGACTGGTCATGATATACACCAGACAATGAAAATAACCTAAAATGGTACTAAATAGGTTTCTGTAATAGTTTTACATTATATTTCAGCCCTTTCTGGGAGATTATACTGCGGAGACATCACAACCCTAATAGCACGGAACGTTCCGGGAACGGTCCTGGAACGTTCCGCAGGCACCTTCGGAATGTTCCACTGGAACGTTCCCGGAACGTGTAAAATGTCCGCCCTTGGGAACGTTCCACTGGGACCTGAGGGGAACCTTCCATTATTGTTGTTTTTAACAACAATTATCTCGTAAACCGTAAGAGATAGGTAAGAACGGATGTTATTTTTGAGTTTTGAGTAATGCATATACTACACTATAATATGATATCCGTATCATAAATTGACATCGATTTTGACCTATCACTTACGTTTTACGTGTTTTTTATTGATAATAATAACAATAACGTTAATTTATGTTTGGAACGTTCCCAAGCGGCGGACATTTTACACCTCCCTGGAACGTTCCGCTGGAACGTTCAGAAAGTTCCCGTGAAACGTTCCGGGAACGTTCCGTGCTATTAGGGAACATTTCAGGAGACAGACTGAAATATGAAAAACATAACCTCTTGTCGTATAAGCTTATTGCATGCTTGCATGTTTGGGCATACTTGTGAATCGTTCAAATTTTCGATTGCTAGATTTTCAATTTCATTAATTAATTTCGACATTAAATACTAGTGTTTAAACTAAATACCAGAATCTGGTTCCTTTATTCACCAGATTCTGTTTTTCGTCTGGCCTGATCATTTCTCCTGCCAGTCTGGTCGACTAGAGGGAGCAGATGCTAAGCCGGACTCTGGCCTCTGCCATGCAAGTCAGACGTTGCTACTACGGATGCGCTGCTGTTTCTGCGCATATGGAATTGACGTGCAATTTAAAGGTAAGAAATACTCTACAACGAAAAGCGTGCTATTATTGCGCGTATTCAATTATAATACAATCCAAATTTTGTGGTGGAATCGTTTGGTGGTCTTTTAAGGATATGTGACAGACATAAATACCTACATTACCGACCTCACTTTTTCAATTTTCCGAATTTTTTTTTTATTCTTAAGAACTTTTTTTGTAAACAAAATATCGGGCTGAAACTTTGGAAAATGTATGGGAAGACGATAAAATACGTTTACGTATTTTATTTCGGGAGGAATTTCGCAAGAAATTATTTTCAATGAAATTAAAACTGGGTGCATTTTTTGAACCTAAGAACCTTTTTTATAACTGAAATATCGGCTTCAAACTTTGAGAAATGGAACAACCGACAGCAGTGCTCCCAACGCGGGCACCTTGCACTACTACGCATGCGATGCATAAGGCGCTTCATTGGCTGCCATTCGCGCGCTTATTTGAAACGTTAAAAAGTACAATTTTTTTATTCACTATTTATGATCGAGAATAATTTATTTAACAATTTCAAGTGGTACATGGGTGATTTTTAATATATTCTGAGCATTAGGTGTTAAAAATAAAAAAAAGATTACATTATATTACATAATATTCTTCCTTTTCGGAAATATCATTTTATTTTTTAACCCAATGCTCAGAATATATTAAAAACCATCCACATACCACTTGAACATGTTAAAATATGATTATTTCTTATTATTAATAATCAATTTGAAAATGGAATTTGTTAACATTTCAAATGAGCGCGCGAACGGCAGCCAATGAAAAGCCATTTGCATCGCATGCGCAGTAGTGCAAGGTGCCCGCATTGGGAGCACTGGCCGACAGTAAAGTACGTTTATGTACATCACTTGAGTATAAAAGACAGTGCTCTCAATCTTGCTCCCCAACAGCACTGCGCATGCGTCGCGCCGAATTACTGATTGGCTGCATAGCGCGCGCTTATTTAAAATATTTTAAATCTGCAAATTAATTGTTTTACAAAAATAATAATTAGAAAATGCATAGAAATACATTTTTCATTGCAAAACAAACTTTCGCAGTCATAGATATAATAATAATAATTTGATTTCACTGCTGAAATCTTTCTTCGATGTCCGAAGGAATAATGTGTTTTCAGCAGTAAAATCAAATTATTATTACATCTGTGGCTGCGAAAGTTTATTTTGCAATGAAAATGTATTTCTATGCATTTTCTAATCGTGATTTTTTTGAAACAACTAATTTGCATATTTAAAACATTTTAAATAAGCGCGCGCTATGCAGCCAATCAGAAATTTGGCTTGACGCATGCGCAGTGCGGTTGGGGAGCAAGATTGGGAGCACTGGTAAAAGATGCAAAAAGAAAAATCCCAACTTAATATCAACTCCGGTTGCCAGTTCGGTCGGTATTCGCGATGGGCACGAAAATGCGAAGTCTGGCGGCCACTAAACGAGGCCAATAACGATTTCAATACTTACATAAGTCAACATTGAAACAACATATTTGACACAACTTGTATGCTGGACACAACTTTAACAAATATTATTCTAAGAACATCGAATCGTCAATCTTTGACAGTGAGAACCCCATATCAGAGATATTATTTCAGATGTAGACGAGCCAGCTGATAGAGCCTCGTTTAGTGGCCGCCAGACTTCGCATTTTCGTGCCCATCGCGAATACCGGTTGAACCGACAACAGGAGTTGACATTTAGTTGGAATTTTTCTTTTTACATCTTTTATACTCAAATCATGTACATAAACGTACTTTACTATCGGCTCTTGCATTTCTCAAAGTTTGAAGCCGATATTTCACATATAAAAAAAGTTTTTGGGATAAAAAAAGTTTTTGGGTTCAAAAAATGCACCCAGTTTTAATAATTTCTTTGAAAATAATTTTTTGCGAAATTCCTCCTCGAATAAAGTACGTAAACGTAGTTTATTGTCTTTTTCATACATTTTCCAAAGCTTCAGCCTGATATTTTATTTACAAAAAATGTTCTTAGATTAAAAAAAAAATTCGGAAAATTGAAATGTCCCAAGGCCATGTGATGAGTGTATCACGTGACCAGATTCCTACCTTACTGGCACTTTTTTTTTGTTAACTTAGTTTCACACGAATAGCCACATCGAGTTAAAAAATTAGGATAATGAATAAGAAGCACTGAGAAAGACGGCTCTGGACCTAAATTATAATAATCATGAAAGAAGCAAAAACAAATTTGTTACAAAAATAACTTTTTTCATAATTATTACTATTTAGGACCAGAGCCGCCTTTCTTAGTGCTTCTTATTGATTATCCCAAATTTTCAACTCGATGTAGCTGTTCGTGTGAAAATAAGTTGATAAATAAAAAAAGTGTCGGCAAGGTAGGAATCCGGTCACGTGACCCACTCGTCACATGACCTTAATATTTTCCATAATTTTAATCATAAAACATTAAAAACCACCAACAAATACCCAGGAAATAAGGACCCATTGAAAAGGCAAATCCGTGAATTGCGTATCTGTTATTTGCAGATTGGGATTTTTAAAACTGAATTGGTTTGTGACTATGTGAATCAGTCAGTTTTTCGAATGGCTTCGAAATTGCAATGTTCTACAATGTCAATTTCAAGTAAAGTCATATTGAATCGGTTTACCTTTTTTTTTATGAGACCGATTTTTTCAGGTTAGGCTGCCATATTTCACATGATTTTTAAAATTCATAAATTATTGATAGATTAAGAGGAATCATACGCAAGGCTACTAGATTTGTTTTGCTATTTTAGTTCTACAGGATGTTAAGGCTTTTATGGCTAATAAGTCTGTCAAAAAAATAATAACGAATAAAATTCTGTTAAAAACCAATCGGCGGCAATCTGGAATTCCAGTGACAGATACGCTATTCAAACGACTTCGAAATCCGTTCAAAGCAAGTGAATGGATTTTTGTTTCCTGGGTAGCCACCAAAATATTACGAATTTTTTTTTTTTAATATAAAAGAGTAGAGCGCAAGCGTTAAGTTAGCACGCCAATTTTGAAAGTACTTCAGTTTTTGCAATTTTGACCACCAAATAATGCAAACCACCACATACCCTGCCGATGAAACAGCACTGGCGAACGGCACTGGGCTGCCAGTGCGGTTTCAGTGACTGTTTTGGCTGATTTCGGCACCTAAACGGCACTGAGGGTGATGCGACGGTCATATAATGGTTCTATTGTATTCGTCACGTACCGGATAGGCAGAGTGGTTTACAGTAGTTGGCCGCCGCCAACCCGAATCCCTTTTTAAAAATTTCTTCAAATTATTAAAACTTTTTTTAATTTATGAATTTTCTTATGATATATATTATATACTTATAAATTATATACTAATATACTATTCTGAAGTTGAATTCGAAAATGTTGTCTGTTTTGGCGTATCTCATTTCATTTACGAGATACATTATATTTATTCCAATTTTAAACTTTTCAAACAAAACGTTAGATATCTGAAATTATCTAAACTTGTAGATTCTGAATTTCTAACTTTCGCAGAGGTAATTTCAAAATTTTACTTTTTAATTCTTAATCCCTTTAAGCTGGTCTACTTGGTAGCCTATTCGCAGGTACAAAGGGAACTTCTACAGACATTTAAAACTGAAATCTGAGTAGATTTAAACGAGCAGCACTGAAACAGCAATGGGCAGTGCCGTTTGAGTGCCGTTTCAGTGCTGTTTAATCGGCAGTGTAATAACCAAATCCCACCAAAAAAAAGTTCGGATTTTTTTTTGATCGACGTGCACACGCGAGATTGAAAGAACTGGTTTAAAAATTATTTCCAATTGCAACGAGATTCAAATTTTAAAATCCACAGCGTTTATATAGTAATTCTGTACAGGGCCGACGGAACGTAGCTTATCTGTCTTTCTCGCTCCTTAAGGGGAGTGAATGTAAAGGAATTAGAGTAAGCGAGACACTCGAATGTGAAAAGCCGTCATTTGTTTTCTGCATGCGAGTGTCTCGCTTACTCTAATTCCTTTATATTCACCAGGCGCGGATCTGCAATGGTGCCGAAACGGCGATCGCCCCCCCCCCCCTCCAGGATTTCCTGACTTACTATCACTTTTTTATTTTTCACTGAGAAATGAAGAAAAGCTATAAAAAGTAAGCAATTTCATAATGGCAAAATAATTTAAAATTGTTAATTAATATTAGAAAGATTGCAAAATATATGAAATAATATTAAATGTGTAAAATGGTATATGTATACAGCATGTGTATACAATTTTCTAACGTCCCCTCAGGACACTTCTCTGGATCCGCGCCTGATATTCACACTTTTTAAGGGGATTTATAAGCGTTCTAAAATGGATGGGCAGTTTCCGGTCGCACGGTTGAATATTTTGGCCTGATATTTTGCATACCTCATCTGAATACTGTTCTCTTTTGCAGTGAAGTCTCGGTTTTTTAAAGAAATTTTACGTTATAAACAAAAAGAAAATAGCAATGAGAAAAAATGCAGCGACGCTTAGTAGTAGCTGCGAGCTCGGCTACGAGGCAGACGCCCTGCAGCGCGAGTGGAGACACTCGAGCGCGTCGAATTATCCGAGTCGAATCGCCCTCTCATTGTTATGAGATGCAGGCCGGTGCAAAAAACTGAGATTACGAAAGCATCGCGTGATTAAATTTTAATTATCATACATAGTTTATTCATATAATTCTAAGAAAGTGGAAAAAAGATTCATGAAAATCGGTTAATATTTGCAGTGATAATAGAAATTTCGAAGTGCATACGATAGTATGCAAAGATACACCGCAGCATGGGAGAAACGAATTTTTTTCGTTCAAAAGGTCCACAGCCTTCAATTTTGCCCCAATCCGCAATTATTTCTTTTTGTAATTGAAGAGCGCTAAATTTCCAAAAGCACCTTAGTCATAGATTCTTGCATTTACATTTATTTATTTATTATATGTTTAGTCGAAGTATAAGAAAATCGAGATTTTTCACAAAATCATTATTTACTCTTCAATAGCGGTTTGCATATAATGAAAATCATCCTAAATCGTCGCAAGAGTACTCCCAGTATGCAAATAATTTTTTGATTATTGTCTGTTTTAATTGTTATAAACAAAAGACATTAACAAACAGTCACATAGTGTAATTTTTGTTGAAAAAAATTTGTTTTCGGATGAATATTCTTCAAATAATAGTGAGAGTGACCGTTAGTCACAAGTTTTATGAAACATCAACAATTGTAAAAGTTATAAACCATTTTTTGCAAAAATTTGGAATTTTTTTCTCCCTTCATTATCTGAAAGTATGTAGATATTCTGAAAAGTGATATATGTTTGATTATGTGTGTTCAAATACAACAGTTGTAGATTTTGTAAAGAAATGAAATAAGTAAATATAAAACTTTGTCCTGGAAAATAATTTCGAACGTTTGTGAGAGATTCGTAATAATATTACGTTTCGTAGGTATTTAACAACACTGAAAAAAGTTGATCGTTAGAAGAACTCTCTAAACTAGTAGTTCTAACTACTTTTAATTGAAGCGCAGCTTTTCGTCAGTGAATTTTGTTAAAATTACTATTTTGTGTTCAGGTATGTTGAACTGACTTTTTAAAAGATTAGGATGAACAATTTCAAATAGTAGGATGCACTGCACCACTTGGTAACCGTCCACACTCAGCGAGAAAAATAGTTATTATTTCGCGTAGTGAGCCTTTCTTCTGTGAAAAGTAACTTTGCCGATTTCGCATTGTGACGCACATATGTATATATTTATTTATGAATGGATTAGCTCGAAACTTTCGACAAAAAAAATGATGTAAAATGTCGATCGATTTAATAAAGGAAAACAATTATTTCATATATGATTACTACACTTCATTTACTTTTAATCTCACACAACTGCAAGCACAGAGACTTACAAATGCGATGGCACGCTCAAACGCTCCGAAAAATCGCCCCCGCTGAGGAATCGAACCCTTTCTAACTACGTAAAACCTGTCCTAAAACCTAAGTCGAGCGCACGCGTTAGTCATGTGAGCTACGGAACCGCTTAGATTTTTCTTAAAAACTCTCGGTCAAGCGGTTTCGCTGAGAAAAACGTGGCCAGCTAAAAAATGATAATAAATGTCTACTAACAATTTTTGTAATTAATCTCTTACGGATGATATCTAATATTTTGTAACGAGCCTGGGAAAAATATTTTGCGTAAAAGTATTAACTCACACAGTAAATTGACAAACTTGAGATAGAACCTAATAAATGCGACATCTTCCAGACTATAATAGTTAATATTAGTCTGAAAGGTGTGGTATTTGTTAGGTTGTATCCTAAGTTTCTAAATTATAAATTTTCCCAGACGTAAAAAAAGAAATTTTATTCTTCTCATAAATCCCACAGTAAATATATTCTTAGTAATTTATGTGTATTATTATAAAATCATTAGAATTACAATTTTTAAAAAGTAAATATTTTGTATCGTAATAATATATCAATTTTATTTTTGCCAAAAATTGAAATTTGAATCACTATTCAATGTTAGTCTAATCTGAAAATAGTGATATCGATTTTGCGTTTGATATATTACTACGATACATAATATTTACTTTTTAAAAATTGTGTGATTTATAAGAAGAATAAAATTTTCTTTTTTTAAGTCTGGGAAAATTTATAATTTAGAAACTTAGGATAGAACCTAATAAATACCACATCTTTCAGACTAATATTAACTATTAGTCTGGAAGATGTCGTATTTATTAGGTTCTATCTCAAGTTTCTGAATTTACTGTGTGAGTTAACCCTCAAACGGCACACTAGTGCGAATTCGCACCAGCAAAAATTTCGAAGCGCTGATATTTTTTCTACAACTATTTTCAAGGTCTCTCCCCACTACGTTAAATATGTTCATACACCCACAAATACATGACGCGTAAACAGATATTCATCCGCCTGCGAGCAGCCGAGTGAGACACTGTAAAAGTATTAAGTGGTGCAAATTCGCACTAGTGTGCCGTTAGAAGGTGCCAAGTCGTGTTTTATGAAAAATTGTAAAACGTTGTTTCTGTGTCTGAAACCAGATCTTTTATAAAAAGGTAAGTGAATTTGTTTATAAATATGTCTATAAATAAAAAGAAATATTATAAACAATAATAAATAACATTTACTATATCAGTAAAAATTTTGCATGAATATCACAAATTTTACAATTACTCACTATTTTAGACTTTAAATTGATATGATAATATTTGTTCAACAAGCTTTTTTTATATTAATAATGGCGGAAGGACGTCGTTACAATTTGGGAAGTTCTAGGATTGTTCTACAGGCACTAGCAGAGGAGTCTGAAGACGATGTGCGTCGATCACAGAGCTTCCGTCTGCGTTGACTGCATTGATTTCAATGAATGTTTGTCATAAGAGTAACAGTTTCACAATAAAATAATGTTAATTTTTTCTGAAAATAGGTAATAAAACTTTGTTTTTTTCTCTAAATATTCTATATACTTTTACTCTTTCCTAACAAACCCTCACATCGCACATCACCACCCTGACATAGTCCACTGATCAATTTTTTTACCAATCAGCCACATGGAGAGCTTCACAAAGTCATAATAAAATAAATTCTTTCAAAATTTGACATAAACACTTCTTGCAATGATATGCTTGTATACTACAAAATTAACCATGTGTGCTGTCCTGCACATGTGATATACTTCATACGAAAATACCGAAAATCTGACACATCGGGAAAAATACTTAATATAATTTCATCGGATTGGCATAGTTTTTTCATGACAGAACATCTATTTAAATGAAGAATCGCGTTAGTTTCGTTTCAATGCCTTCAGTTTTGAAAAAATTATGTTTATTTGTTGAAAATATATATTTTTCAAGAACACCTTTTTTTAATAACAATTTTGTTATGAGTTGATATAATTTTCGATAGATTTAAGCTGTCCCAACGGATTGAGCGATAAATTTTACCCCAAAATCATATACTCATACTCATATTTAGAGAATTATTTTCACCTTAAAACATTCAGCTGAAATCACGAAATCCCAATTCGCACTAGTGTGCCGTTTACGTATGCTGGGTTAAAGTGTGCCGTTTGAGGGTTAATACTTTTACGCAAAATATTTTTCCCAAGCTCGTTTAAAAAATATTAGATATCATCCGTAAGAGATTAATTACAAAAATTGTTAGTAGACATTTATTGTAATTTCTTAGCTGGCCACGTTTTTCTCAGAGAAACCGCTTGACCGAGAGTTTTTAAGAAAAATCTAAGCGGTTCCGTAGCTCACATGACTAACGCGTGCGCTCGACTTAGGTTTTAGGACAGGTTTTACGTAGTTAGAAAGGGTTCGATTCTCCAGCGGGGCCCGATTTTTCGGAGCGTTTGAGCGTGCGATCGCACGTGTAAGTCTCTGTGCTTGCAGTTGTATGAGATTAAAAGTAAATGGAGTGTAGTAATCATATATGAAATAGTTGTTTTCCTTTATTAAATCGATCGACATTTTACATCATTTTTGTTGTCGAAAGTTTCAAGCTAATCCATTCATAAATAAATATATACATATATAAGTTACAATGCGAAATCGGCAAAGTTACTTTTCACAGAAGAAAGGCTCACTACGCGAAATAGTAACTCTTTTTCTCGCTGAGTATGGACGGTTACCAAGTTGTGCAGTGCATCCTACTATTTGAAATTGTTCATCCTAATCTTTTAAAATTAGTCTGGAAGAAGTCGTATTATTATTAGGTTCTATCCTGAATTTCTGAATTTAAAAAATTTTCCCAGACGTAAAAAAAAGAAATTTTATTCTTATAAATTTTAAAAAGTCAGTTCAACATACCTGAACACAAAATAGTAATTTTAACAAAATTCACTGACGAAGAGCTGCGCTTCAATTAAAAGTAGTTAGAACTACTGGTTTAGAGAGTTCTTCTAACGATCCACTTTTTCCAGTGCTGTTAAATACCTACGAATCGTAATATTATTACGAATCTCTCACAAACATTCGAAATTATTTTGCAGGACAAAGTTTTATATTTACTTATTTCATTTCTTTGCAAAATCTACAAATGTTGTATTTGAACACACATAATCAAACATATATCACTTTTCCGAATATCTACATACTTTCAGATAATAAAGGGAGAAAAAATTCCAAATTTTTGCAAAAAATTGTTTACAACATTTACAATTGTTGATGTTTCATAAAACTTGTGACTAACGGTCACTCTCACTATAATTTGAAGAATATTCATCCGAAAACAATTTTTTTTCAACAAAAATTACACTACGTGGCTGTTTGTTAATGTCTTTTGTTTATAACAATTGAAACAGACAATAATCAAAAAATTATTTGCATACTGGGAGTACTCTTGCGTCGATTTAGGATGATTTTCATTATATGCAAACCGCTATTGAAGAGTAAATAATGATTTTGTGAAAAATCTCGATTTTCTTATACTTCGAGTAAACATATGTATAATAAATAAATAAATGAAAATGCAAGAATCTCTGACTAAGGTGCTCTTGTAAATTCGCGCTCTTCAATTACAAAAAAAAATAATTGCGGATTGGGGCAAAATTGAAGGCTGTAGACCTTTTTTTTATACCATAGTAGACGTGACACTACCCGATTCGGGTAGTGTTTAGTGTTTCTAGGTGGATTATTTATTAGTAGTACTACTAGTATGGGCTCACCATACCCACGAAAAAAAAATCGTTTCTCCCATTCTGCGGTGTATCTTTGCATACTATCGTGTGCACTTCAAAATTTCTATTATTACTGCAAATATTAACCGATTTTCATGAATCTTTTTACCACTTTCTTAGAATTATATGAATAAACTATTTATGCTCATTAAAATTTAAGCACGCGATGCTTTCGTAATTTCAGTTTTTTGAACCGGCCTGCATCTCATACGTGAATCCGTGAATATTTTTGAAGTTTTATTGGCTTAAATTAAAGATGAGGTTTCACAGATTACGTCCTGTCAGTTTCAGTTTTTTCCATTAGTATAGTAAGTCACATTACAAGTTGGAGTTAAGTAACAAAATCTGAGAAATTCTCGGCGATCACAGCTTTCGGGGTCGACAGCAGCAATTGCCGACTGAAAATTGAAGTTTAAGATTTGGACGTTTTAAGACGTATCTCGAGAACCCGTGGAGAGTTTTCAAATTTTATTGGCTTGAATAAAAGATAATGCCTTAAGACCCAGGTGGTATCACAAGTTGAATTAGAATTAGAGGTATAAAATTCGAGAAATTCTTACATTTTTTTAAACTTCTTACGTGGTATATTCTCTTCAAAACATCAAAAATATCTTTATTAGGGCTTATTCGACGCGTAATTTAATAAAATGAAACTTCGAAAAATTTCAACAATCATAGTACCACGAATAATCATTTTATCTTTTCTGTTACAATGTATATATACATTAAGTATATATTTTATTATTATACCATTAAGCCATTTCCCTTTCGGGGTAGGCGTGACTTGCTTGGTTGGAAAATAGTAGTGTGTAGGTGGGTATATAGGTATAAGGTAGAAAGGTATATAGGTGTAAGATATATATATATATATTTTAGATTGATCTAGAATTCTCGTGTTATTTATTTAAATGACACGTTCGTTCCGCAACACTGCTCCGACCTAGGTTCCTGATCAATCTCTCTAGCGATCACCCCAAGTGAAGAGCCTCACAAAATTGTTATGTGTGGTTCCCCACTTGGACCCATTAGTATCCAAGGTCTTTGTTTCAGGCTTGATTTACTCGACTCACATTCTTTTTATAAACTATTTGTCACCACACTTTTCTGTCCTGGCAAACTACTCTAGCTTCCTTCACGTCCATGCATTTTTTCATACAAGCTCTCGTGTTTCTATGGCTTCTTATGTCTCTTCTAATTAGTGTCTCTTTCACAGATTCTAACCATTCTTCTGGGTGCCTACCTTTGGGCATTCTGCCATTTACTTTACCTTTATACACTTGTTTGGTCAGTCGTTCATCTTTCATTTTTTCAAGATGTCCAAACCATATCAACTAATTTCTTTCCCATATGTCAACTAGTGTCTCTCATGTACCACATTCTTTGAGGATTGTCTCGTTTCGGACTTAGTCCATCCGTGTTTTCCCGCATATTGTGCGCAGAAGTTTCATGCCAATCACTTTAATTTTACTCCTGTCCTTTTCATAACAGGTCCATGTCTCGCTACCGTCTATTATAGTCGGTACGAATATAGAATTATGTATGGCCATTTTAGCTTTTTTTGATATTTTTTTATTTTTGAGAATGGACCCTGCTCTACCGATAACCTGCTTACCCTTATTTATGCGCCTATCTAACTCCCTACCTATTTTTCCGTCGCTACTGAATAGGCTACCCAGATATACGTACTTATTGACTTGTTCTAATGTGTCATCATTTAGGATAATGTCCTCCATTAATTCTGCCATAACAATCTTGTCATCTGCGAAAGCTAACCCACGTACCTTCACAGTTTCGAGATCTACACCTTCTTCGTCGAAGAGGGCCATTCTTAGACACTTATCCATGAATATGATAAATAGCCATGATGACATAACGCATCCTTGTTTCACGCCTTGTATAATATTGAACCAGTCACTCAGTTTCCCATTAACCCTTACACTCGCTTTACTACCTGTATATAATGTTTGTATTGCTTGTGGGAGCCATCCATTGACTCCGTACTCTTTAAGGACTTCCCAAAGTTTACTTCTATATACCTTGTCAAATGCTTTTTCTAGGTCAACAAATGTACAGAAAACTTTCTTTCCTACTCTCAAGCTTTTTTCTGTGATCTTTCTTAAGCTAAAAATCTTATCTGTACATGATCTTCCTGGCATAAATCCGCTTTGGACTTCCCATATCTTTTCTTCTGTAATTTTTATTAGGGTAAGGAGGGGCAGCGCCAATCAGTGGGACAAAGGTGACTTTGCTTATAACATCGCTATTATTTAACAATTTTTATATTACTTTGCATTAAATAAATCTATTTTATTATAGAGATAGTGTTACTTACTAAAATCTTGAAAAATAACGATGTAAAAGAAAAATTATGCAGAAAACTGTTTTGACAACGAAAGAATGGAAGATTCGCTGGCAGAAATATAAAGTTTTCAACATTAATGGCAATACTTACTTACAGTATGAAAATTTAATATTTTGACAGATAACACAATATCACATTATGCCATCATAATAGTTAAACGTAATTCAAGTCCAAAGTATCTTAAATATCGTAAATAATTGAGGCCCCACCAGTGGAGC
The DNA here is from genome assembly GCA_932178445.1 of Andricus quercusramuli. Lineage (NCBI taxonomy): Eukaryota > Metazoa > Arthropoda > Insecta > Hymenoptera > Cynipidae > Andricus > Andricus quercusramuli. The sequence continues at coordinate 17,986 of CAKNXH010053166.1, read as the reverse complement.
AAGCCCGACGAAAGTAATAGTTTACACGTGCTTAAGTTAAAAAGGTATTATAAGTTTTGTCGATAACTGATCGGTAATCTAGAACAGCCACTTATCTACTGGGCTACATGCAAGAAACGATTAAATATTATTATTTTAAATCCGGACAGTAGAGCGGGTGTTTTGTGTTGGTACGGTAGAAACCTTTGCGCGTAGTCCGTCTCCAGTAGAATGTCACCGCATAAGAGGTTATATCACAGCTATTAGTATTTTTATTAAAAATAACTTATTCTTCTTACTGCATATGTTTAAAGGTAATTTTCTCAGCACAAAAATACCACATAGCGAACCATCATGTTTTGTCATCTTCAAATGTTTTGATTTTCATAAAAAGCTGCAGTCGGCTTTGCCCTCCGTTATGGGGCAAAGCCGACGAAATACAGCATGTTCGAAATAATTGAATTATTAAATAATTGTTTTACCAATGTAATTAATACTAATAGAAATATGATATACAATAAGGGAGGACTCGAAATGAAAAAAAAATGGATCAATTCCACATCTTATTAACTATAAAAATCATTGACTGTTAAGTGGTCGGCGCTGCCCCTCCTTACCTTACCCTACGAATAAGTATTTTTGAGTATATTTTACTTACGGTACTTAGTAACCTGATACCTCTGTAATTATTGCAGTAGCTTTAAATATATTTAATAATATATAAATACACTTATCTAATTATATTATATGCATACATTCAGGTATCAATGGGCCTCAGGTGTTGGAATGTGAAAATTACCGTTTTTAATTTTTTACACTAACATCCGCCAAATTTAAAAATCTGAAAAAATTCACAATAGTAAACTTGTGGAAATTTTCGGTCATTTACGGTAATTTGATCAGTTATACATGGTAACTTTCCATAATTAACCGCAAAATTCTATCATCTGGAACCAAAATTTCCTCACAGTTTTTACGGTGAGTGGGCTGATAATCGTAAAATGCGAGCTCATACATGTCTGTATACCATTAAGCCATTTCCCTTTCGGGGTAGGCGTGACACTACCCGATTCGGGTAGTGTTTCTAGGTGGATAGTTTCTTGTAGTAAATAACTACAAGTGTGGGCTTACCACACCCACGACACGCCAACAGCGCGTAGTTAGTAGTATTCCCGGACGGTCACCCATCCAAGTACTAACCGCGCCCAACACTGCTTAACTTCAGTCATCTAACGAGAACTGGTATTTTCAGCGTGGTATGGCCTTTGGCCATAATAGATATAATATGTATAATTTTCATAATTCACCTGTGACGTCACTTTTCAGTCCCAAAGGAGTAAAAAGTAGAGCTTTAGCCCATCTTCAAAGGCGTCGAAAAGGGCTGAAATCATGCACGTGTAACACAAAAAAATATATTCAAATTTGAATTGTATGTATATCCCGTGTAAATAGATAGTTCTAGTCGGTAACAAAAATGGGTGAGTTACAGACTGTCGGTAGTTCCTTAACAATGAAATGTTGATGCATTTTCTTAAGAGACATCATTCGATCGCATTATCGTATTTTTGGTAATAATATACACAGGAGCTCCCATAGAAGGGCATCCGATTTACCAATCCCTAGAACTGCTGGCCTCCGCAGTTTTACAGGGGGCAGGGAGAGAGACGGTTGCGACTCACGCCTCGGAAAGGACGGGGTGCACGAGTACTCAGTCGAGTATATTGCGCAATATTATAGAAAAAGTTCAGACGGCCCTGACTGTTTACGTTTAAAGGGAACCAATTTACAAGCAAGGCCAGTGCGAGGCAAACCCCCGAAACTGCTGTTATATGAGATCTCTTGTGTAATCGCAATGTTTAGTAATAAACAAACTAGTGCATCCGATTGAAAACCTCGCGAAAACGCCAAATCTGCCTTTATTTGAAGGATTTGAGTTCGCAATAAAAAGATAATATGAGGAAAACAAAATTCTTCTAGCGGATGAAACGTAATAATTTTCGTAAGTATGGTCTGGCAGTTTTTTCCTCGCCTTCAGTCAACTACCGTTGACCATGATTACTATACTAAGTGTACCACGGAGTAATAATTAGACTGATCTCCGTACACGCGTTCTGACTGTGGTAACTGCATCTTTATTGTCAAACTCAGGTACTTCGAGCCAGCACTCTAGACCAAGCTCCTTCAGCGAGAAGAAATTCGGCCGTAATTACTCCGAAGCCACATGTTTCGTTTCCACCACCACGAATCTCTACCCATCTGTAAGAGTGAGACGGAAGTTTTCCGTGCTGAGTGAGGGGGCATAGTGGTGGAAACGAGATATGTGGCTTTGGAGTATTTACGGCCGAATTTCCCCTCGCTGAAGAGGCCCGCTCTGAACTATTCACGCATGTGCAGTGACTGTCTCGTTTTCTCCCGCGATAGGCATGGGAGTGAGCGCCAGTGTTTTCATGGCAACTGTCACGTACATGACAACAACGACAGCAATTGAGAATTGAGATTATATCCATTTTTATGCGACTTGGCAAAAGTTTTTGCAAAGTCAAGTAAACTTAACTGTTGAAAAATTAAATATCCAAGTGGTAAAAATGGCATGTTGTGTTCCCAATTGCCAAACATCCTGCTGGATTACAATTGTATTACAATTAAATCTATATTACTTATCCATAGTTTCCAGGTTACAATTTGTTTACTTATTTCTGTACAACATCACAGAAATAAGCAAGCACGCATATTTACAATATTGACGGGTACATAACCTCAGTTTTCAGTTGTCATTCAAAACGGCACTCACCCGCAAGCTTCTCGTGGGAGAAAAAGAGACAGTATATCTCGGTGCGCATGTGCGACTAGTCTAGAGTGCTGGCTCAAGGCTCGAAACGTCTGAGCTTGGCAATAAATGTGCTGTTACCGCAGTCAAAACTCGAGGCACTTTGTATAGCATGATCGGTCTCCTTATTATAATTACTCCATGAAGTGTACTCAGAACTATTAATTTAATTATAAGGCTTACTACCGGGTCCGCTAATTGAAGCGTCCCTCATTTGAAGCTCACGCCGTTATAACCTCATTCACTGGGAAATCCACTAGGTCGGTATAGATGGCGTGTACATGAGTCGAGAGTTAAATGATGCGCAAAACGATAGTGTAAGGTTGATGGGACGTTCCAGTGACCATTAAGACGAATTACGAGTCACTACTTGCCGAATGAACAGCGCTGACAAGCCAATGGGCTGCCATTCCGTTTCAGGGACTGTTTGTGCTGAGTTAAACACCTAAACGGCACCCAGAGTGTTGCGACGGTCATATAATGGTCCTATTGTATCCGTCACGTACCAGATGGGCAGAGTGATTTACAGTAGTTGGCCGCCACCAACCTGAATCTTTTTTTTTAAATTGTCACCCCAAAGCACCCCTACATATATTTCGTATCTACGGGGCTACGTGACGTTACTAGAGGAGCGATAGCCACACGCCTGTGCCACTACTCTCGCTCTACAGAAGAAATAGAGGTGAAAGCAGAACATGTGTTCCCAAAGGGAATTTCTCCTAACTGGGCATGTCTGGTCCAGCCAGAATCATGGAAGACTTGTATATAAGGGGAAACATAAGACGTCTGCTGAGTAAGTGAATGTATTTCACGGCAGCCTCGATCAGCGCGGTATCCTAAAAGTGTTTTTTTTTTTTGGGCTTAGAAAAAAATCCCAATAGCGTCGATTTTTGTACAGATATTTAAAATACTCTTGTTAACAATATGTTAAAAATTGGTAATCCCCAGACTGAATAGTAAGCAAATAGATAGGTCTCATAATTCGTCTTGTAAGATTGTACAAGAAATGAGAAAACTATTTGCTACTGCTGTACACTCATCAGGCAATATACGTACAGAAGTGACTTGGGATCCAGGGATCCAGGTGGCGCAGCTCCAGACTTCAGGAAGGACAGTATTCACAATACAAGAGATACACATCATTAGCACCTGAGACGGCACTCAGAATTTTCCGTTTTCAAAGCATTCAGATATCGTTGTATCAAATGCATTTATACGATTCTACATTATGTTCGGAACGTTTTTAACAGGCGCATTGTCGAAATATGAAATAATTTTTCTACGAAGTATGAACTTTGAGCATGGAAGTAACGGTAAGAAAAAGACCGTTGAATTTAGTAAAAAATGAACAATATTCAATGAACTAATGGTGTTATCATAATTCTGAATATACAAAATCATGCTCAGATCTATAGTTAGGACTTATTTTCTGTAAAACTGTGGCTAACAGATTTAAAAGCGTCAAATACCAAAAATGCATCCTTTTCCCCTATTTTTTAAACAAACTACTGTTTTCATCTGAAAAAGAAAAAAAAAACTTTTTTACGGAGGAAAAAATTCTGCACATTTTTTTACAGAAAATTAATTGTACTAAAATGAACCGTTTCCGAAATGAGCTCGAAAAACACATCATGGCCGCCATTTTTGAATATAAAATGTTCAGCCCATCGTCATATAGAAATGGACCGATAACCCTGTGGGAAGCACGGAAATTGGCTTTAGAGAGAGAGAGAGAAAACATTTGAGGGGTAAAACTGTCTCTTTCTCGATAAAGCTAATTGGTCGAGAGTATTTTTGATGGGTGGAGTTTGACGAAGCACATGGACCGTGCTTTGTATCGCGAATGCCCCACTAGTGTTTTTTGTTTATAATATGCCTGTCAACAGTCCAATTTTCGAGCAAGGAGTTGAAATGTCAACCTAAAAAGTTGAATTTTCGAAGAAAAATGTAATAGTTGATATTTTAAAAATTACCAGTTGAACCAACAAAACGAATTTTACCCAAAATACTTTTATCATTAACTAAAACAGATTATTTTTTAACCAGATAGTTGCAGTTTTCACAAAAAATTGATTCTCTACCAAAAAACGAATTTTGAGGAAAATACATCAATCTTCAACCAAATAGTTAAATTTTGTACTGAATTGTTGCATTTTTTTAACTAAAAAATCGCAATCAAGTTGTTTAATTTTGAAGCAGAGTCGAACTTTCAGCCAAAAAGAAAGACTTTTTAATAAAATTTAAGAATTTTCAAAAAAATAATTCTATTTTAAACCAAATAATGAAATTATTAACCAAAAAGATGAATTCTAAACCAACAATTCAACAGCAGACTTTTTAATCGCAAATAAGAAACTTTCAACCTATTGTTTCGGCCGAGTCGAGCGTTTGCCGTACAGTCTTATTCAAAAAGACGCACGGTTTGCAGTGCGAACCGTCTGTACTACCCATCGTCGAGATACATTAGAGACACTAGGAAAAGGAGAAGAAAGCATATACAGAGCAGCACTACATATCATGGGGCCCCGTCTGGATGTATGCTACTTATTTAAAATCATTAATTAATAAATTAATTTTCTTTTTGACTATTCATATTTGTGTGTTGAAAATGCAAATATTTAGTAAAAAATTTGTCTCTTCTATTTCGAAATCTATCAATTTAATCGAAAATTCGTGAATTTTGTTTGAAAATAAATCTTCTTAAAGGAAAATTCATCTTTTTTGCTTAAAAATGAACTTTCCTGTTGAAAATGCAACTGACTTAAAAAAAATTAGTCTTTCTCGCTTGGGAATTTGACTATTTCGTTCAAATTTCAACTATTTGGTTAAATTAAAGATCATTTATCCCAGATTCGAATCAATTTTATATTGCGTATTAATAATAATTTAATCACTGAAAATTAGGCCTTATCAATTATTTTAATGACTAAACGAATATTTTAATGATTTAACGAATATTTTACTGATTTAATTGATACTTAACTGACTTAATCGTTGTAGCTATCTTTGTAGAAAATGTATCTTTTCCCTTAAAAATTCAACTATTTGGATTTTTTTTCCGAAGATGAAAATGCATTTTCAATTTTCGAAATTTTTTTTTCTTTTAAAAATTCATCTTGAAAAAAAATTATTTAAACAAAAACTAACAAGGTTCTTAAGAATCTAACCAAGATATTCATATGTACTCAGGGGACTTTTTGACATTTTCAAATAAATTTCTCTCGGGGACTCATTAGAGCATACAGAAGTATTAGTGGCGATTGTTTAATAGGGGCGACTAGACACATTTAGATAAAAAAATAAAAAAACAATAAAATAATTTTAAATAGGTAGCATACATCCAGACGGGGCCCCATGATATTTAGTGCTGCCTTGTATTTGCTTTCTTTTCCTTTTCCTTGTGTCTCTAATGTATCTCGACGATGGGTAGTACAGAGGGTTCGCACTGCAAACCGTGCGTCTTTTTGAACAAGACTGTATGGCCAGCGCTCGACTCGACCATAACAATAGGTCGCCGGACGGCACGGTCAGGGGGCTGGATGCGAACCCTGTGGTAGCTTTTACCCCACCATTTTTCAAATTTGTGACACTTTACACTATTATTGATCTCGTAAGTGAGTCCAGAGCCTGTGCGTGCTATTTAAATGTACAGGTCTGCTAAGTTTCCATAGAAATGTTAAACATAATCCTTTAAACCTTCACTTAATACCTTAAATACTTTAATAATAATGTCTTTATATAAACTTGTTTCTTACAAAAGGATTATTTTCAATCAAATGGTAAGACGAGTTTAAGGTTACCAAGTTCTTTTAATAAGCCAATTTAAACATGATATTTTTCTTGAATGTTTAAAAAAATTTAATTTATCATAACTACATATTTATAATATATTATTTATAATGTTTACAAAAAAATGAACCATAATGAATATTTAGGCAATGCGCGAGGCATACGTTTCACTTGACACAGTCCTGGAATAGAAAAAGGCAAATCTACCCCTCACATGGTTTTTCTCTCTCTAAAGCCAATTTCAGTGATTCCCACAGGGTCATCGACCCATTTCTATATGTCGACGGGTCAGCCATTGTTTAGTCGATTTAGATTTTTTATTGTATAAGCATTAACAGCCTAAGGAGAAGGATTTTCGCTAATACTCGGCCTGTTACAATTTGTTTCCTTTATAAAACTATTAATTGCCTGGCCTAGTATGTAACTTTAACATGAGCATGATAAAAATTGACTCCCCCTGTTTAGTATTACGTAATATGTGAACCAGGATGTCTAGTAAATTTTGCCCACGAAATTCCCGCTTAAAAAATATAAGGTTTCCCTTAAAATAGAACAATACATACACTGGAACTTGGAATTATGACGGGTCTCGAGCATTACTGGCAGTGGCCTTGGCGTGAATCCAGATAGTCCAAACGTAAACAGTCAGTGGCGTGTGAACCATTTCCTAATATTACGCAATACGCGCGTGAGTACTCGCGCACTGTCGTGTATAATGCATAGTGTGTTGCGACATGCGTAATTTGCTCGATTACAATATTACGATTTATTTTAAAAATATATTTTTTATTTTTTTAATAATTTTTAAGAATTACAATTTTAAGTAAGAAAAAATTAGAGCAGGTAGCTTAAAGGGACAGTAAGGAATGAAAAATTATAACGCAATGAAATGCACTTCCCGCCTCAACAATAAAATCAAGGAAAATTCCCGGATTTTTTTCAATTCTCAGACAATTCCTGGATTTCCTTAAATTCTCATTCATTCATTATTTTGATGACCCTATTGGGCTATTTTAAATTAAAAGTGCTTGGAATTGAACAATTTGATAAGCTTTAAAATACTAAGGGGATTTCATGTTTGAAGTTTCAAAACTTATCCTTAATTTAAAGTACTAGAAATTGAATAATTTTTAATTGAAAGCATTAAAAATTTAATAATTTTAATATTGAAGCCTTAAATATGGAAAAACTTGAAAATGGAAGCCCTTCAATACTTGAATGAATATACATTTAGACCGGTTCAAATCGAATGATTTCAGATTGAAATATTCATTAAATTGAACAACAATTTAACATATAAAAGTTTAGAATTAAATGGTTTCCAATGTTTAGGTATTAGGGTGGTCCAAAACCATTATTTTTCTGATTTTTTGAAGTCTCACCCCCTCATTTCGTGTCTTTTAATGAAAAAAATGTCCTAAATTTTTGGGATATTAAAAAAATGTTTAGAGGTAGGGCAAGACCTTTAAAGTACCCCAAAGTGTTAAAAATTCAGTAAGTCCTTGAATTTTAAAAACAATCGTAAGCACTTTACAACGATGATGTAAAACTACCATGATTATTACAATTTAGGACAAGAGCCGCTTTTCTCAGTGCTTTTTCTTAGTGCAGTTTCTGTTCTGAACAGCACTCTGATAGGCCGAGGTGGTGCAGGCGAAAGAGAATGGGTAATTGTTCGGTCATAAGTTTCAGGGCAGCCAAATTAAATTAAATTTTTCTTACGTGCAAGGCTGTCGTTGATTTCCTTCATGCAGTGTGAGAAGACTTCGGTTTCAGTAGGCTTGCTGCTCATTTCCTGCACCTTTACTTCGAGCTCGTCAATACGCTCGAGTGCCCCGTTTAATTGAGACCCAAGAACGTCAATTTTCTTAGATAGCTTTTCGGAGTGACATTTAAATTCAGTAGTAATTGCGACCCGTTGATTTTCAAAAAGGAGTTCTGTGTCGTTGTCAATGTTTCCCAACGTTTATTTAATAGTGATTCTACATCTGTTTTTATTAGCGGACCTTCTCCTGAAGACTGTATTATTGCTAAACATTGGCAAAGTAGATCGTGGTTTATGACCGCAGCACTTCCTGATGCCCGTTCTTTGACTCGTTGCACCTTTAGCACAACCCGGGTGACAGTGACTTCCACACCAACATAGATAAGAGTCACCTTCAATTTTGGAGCTGCACTGACCACATGTGAGTTCACTTAGTCCTGATTTGTCCTGTTTTGCTTCATCATCCACCATCGTAGTAGTAATGCACATAAAACAGTTGCGCTTTAATTTAACGATATTTAGAATACCTTAAGCAGCACTTAAATCCTCATTAAGTAGTAGCGACCACGTGGCTCGAAAAAGAGCTTATGTGCGTGCACAGACTTCGCCTTTTAGCATCAAAGTTGCATACAAGATCCGAATTTTGTTTCAGACATAAGTCATTCTGCAGCGGATCCCTTGTACACCTTTGTTACACATCGCAACAAATTAAACTGTAATAAACTGCGGAGCACACGAGAATAAAATATTCGCTGCGCAGCCCTCTAGCGGTTATATTGTTTATTTATATATTGTTCATTTAACAATAGACAATAGATATCAATTATTGATAACTTAAAAAAGACGTTAAACTAAATATTTTTAACCCCTACTTATATACATAAAAAGTCTGATTTAAATTAATAAAAATATAATTATATTAGCTTTCACTATTGCATCAATATTTTTGTAACTATTATGATTTTTCATATTCATATTTTTCACCAAAATACATAAAATGAGGGGGTGAGACTAAAAAATCAGAAAAAGAATTGTTTTGGACCACCCTAATTAGGTATACAATATTAACTTATTATATTACTGTTTTATTATTGCTCCAAAATTATACTCTTTCCTCTTAATAAACATTGAATATTCTAAATTCTTTGTTAGAAGTATACTTATTTTCTTGCTAAGCAAAATTGTGGTTGCCAATAAGTGGGCCTAATAATAATAAAAAAATTACTTACTTCACATGTTTTGCTGCATTCTCCTGCGAGGATATCTTTGTTCTTTTTAGTTTTCTTGTGCGTTAATTGTAATGCCTCAATCAACTCCAAAAATGAATTGTTTCTATTAATTCCCTTCAAAGTATTCCAATGGGAACCTGAAAAATACCAATTAATTATTTAGCTAGATTTTTCAATGTACATATGTAGAATATTTCAATTTTGGAAGAAATAAATGGTAAAATCACAGAGTTGAACTAAAAATAATTTCAAAAGAAAAGATTGAAAATTATAAATTACTCAGAAAATATGGCAGATTACTTACTAATATTTTTTAGAAGCAAGTCAGACTGGTATAAATTTTTACTGTACAAAGTTTTCCAAACGCCCAGACATTGCGAATCTTTAATTAAGCAAGCCACCAATGCCTGCACAATTTCTTCTCTGTAATTTACACTAGACTTCGGTGTCAGTTTTGCCATCAGTGTTTCAAATAACGACCGACATTTTAGATTTGTAGATTTGAATACCATTTCCTGAAAAATGATGATCGATTTCATTCATGAGTTTTTTCTGAATAGGATTCATACACATAACACAAGCCGACGTGCCCAAAGACCGAACCAGGTCACCCAGAAGGATTTTGATGCAATAAAAATGAATCCGTTGTCCAAATTTTCCCTATACGTCAGGATTTCAAGATTTTTAATACAATTTTTTCCCTTAAACTGCTCACACCATCGTTAAGTATTTTTTTTTACCTTTCATTCCCATTTCGGATCATTTCGCATCAATTCTTTTTCTCCGAGATTGTGGCATATTAACTATTTCAGTTTCACACTAAAAAACTAATAAAGATCCCCCATCTTGAATTTTGAATATCTGAGCTCAAAACCGGTTTCAACATACTCAAAAATATGTAGACACCAAACCCTTTATCAATCGAATAGCACAAATTTATTCTCCTTCTTCGCCTTCTTTTCTAGTTTTTCAGTGTGAAACTGAAATGGGTAACATGCCATATCTCGGAGAAAAAGAATCAGTACGGGATGATACAAAACGGAAATGAACGGTATAAAGGAGTACTAAACGATAGCGTAAACAGTTTTAAGAAAAAAATCGTTGCTCGTGTTACATTGTTGCAAATATGGCAGAAAATGGCAATTATTTACTTTTGTCTTAGGATATCTCGAAATCATAATGTGTAGGAACAATTTTTAAAAGGGATTCGTTTTTATGGCATAAAAATCCTTTGGAATCATCTAGTCCAGTCTTGGGGTACAAAAAAGTTGATTTTTGTCGGCCTGTGTAATTAATTACAAAATTATATTTATAAATGATATACTCACTCTTAACTTATCAATTGATGCTCTGATTTCATTAACGTAAGCAGTTCCAATGTTTAGTTTTCCAGAAATAACATCATCCACAATATTTAAATAAAATTCTGCTTTCACGTCGATGCTCTTTGCATTTGTATTTTGGGATATTAAATCTTTGAGTATTTGCGAAACATAACTAGCATAATTTTTGGCTTCCAGCATAGGGGCCATCACATGGTGCCAAACTGACAATCCGACAGTTAAATTTTCTTTTCCACTTTGGGAAAGCGCCCAAAGTAAGGATAAACCTATGGGCTTTCTATTCTGATAGGAATTCCTGAGAGTTACTAATTTAGGAATACTCATTATTGTCATTTCAGGATTGAATCTTGCCAATAGCTGTATAAATATTTTATAGCCAACCACGGGTGAGCTTTTGACGATATCTGTCGCCATTGCGGTCAAATTAAATTCATAGAAGAGCTGAACATTCTGCGATCCGCTAATTTCGATTGCTTTTTCTAAAATGATTCGGATTGGTTTTGGAACTACACTTACTGGATAATCCTCGGGCTTGTCAGCAAAGACTGGATCAATCGCTTCCAGGGGAATTTTCTTATTCAAGAATGCGACTAGGTCTTTTAGCCAGATTAACGGAGCACCAGGAAATCGTGCCTGCCCTGTAGTTAGAATTTCTTCGACTTCAGCTGCATTAATCTATCAAGATAATTATTTTCTTATCAGTTTCTTGTTCGCTTTTTACAAGAGATTCAGAAAAAACCTTGATATTTGAGACTAAAATGTTTTAAATATTGTAAAATAATTGACACAATAATAAATTTTCTATATAATGAAGGATTTTATCGTTCTTTAAATCAACGAGTACACATTTATATTCCTATATTCCTAGTCGCGACACCATTCGGTTGGGCGGTTCGACGGCCTGCGACAAAGCCACTGGACGCGTCCTCAGGTTGCGGATAGAGGGTCCCAGTACCAAGAGTTTCTGCTGAATGTGGTTACAATAATCAATAAGCAACACAATTAACCAGGGATGGTCCCAAAGGAATAACCCCCAAGCCAAATAGTTGTAGATGCGGTTTAAAACGATAGAACGCGCAGAGCACCCGACAGTGGACGAATCAACTTAAGGATGAATTGCTGGACTGCTACAGTGACAGCATTATCCCTGTTCAAACAGACTTTATGGCGCGTATGCACAGTCACTCTATGGTGCTCGAAACACCCAGAGCTTCAGCAGGTTTCGCATCAGTCATTGCGAAATCAAGCTGCCTACCTCTCGAAAACTGGATATGTACACAGAGCGGTTCCCCAACCAAATTATGAAGAAGTCACAGACGAAGAGGAGGGAACAACATTAAGACCAACCGCGGAAAGCAGGCACGCCCTGAGAGATGATAGCGATTTCAGGACATGGAGGAACATTAACATCCAGGTTCCTGCTAAGCCACAAGACGCTTGCGCCAACTAAACAAGAAGATAGGATGGCCAACACTGGATGTGTTCCGTGCTCAATGTGTGATTTACTACATTACACCTGGTAGACCATGCACGGAAAGGATTCGAAAGTTCGCCCAAGAACTGAGTATCTACAATCACACACTGAACAAGTCAAAGCTGAGGACAATCGAGCAGCATATTGTTGACAAAACACAGGTGTTATCTGACGCAAGGAGGAGAATACAGACGAGGGTGAGTTGGATCAAGGTAGAGACTTTTTGGGGAGAGGTATATAAGATCCCGAAAACAGTGGAGTTGAAACGAAATACTTATAATATCACCTAATATACTATAATATCATATAAATATACTGACAATATCAAAATTGATTTGAAACAACCTCAAAATCTGAGGGGGAATGTCAATCAATCACTGCCAGAGAAGTGAAAAAAAGCACTTTGGGGCACAAATGTGCCAAGATTAATCTGAAGCGAGTAAAGATGACTGGCGTTCCCGGGGACCCTGGGCTTTTGGATATAAGTGTTATTAGACATATTGACACTAGCGAGACCTATACGTACCTGGGCGTGCTTCAAAGCTGCATTAAGGACGTCCCATCAGTGAAGGCGTCTCTCCGAAGCAGATACAAGAGTCTTCTTGTCATGCACAAGCTGAGTACCTAGAACACATGCTATCCGTGTGTCCCACTCAAGCGGGAACGACGTATCTCTACAGACATAATGCAGCCCTGAGAGTGCTTTATTACCATCCTAGTCGCTCTTAAGGTGTTGGCCGCGACCCTGCCCTGTCGAACGCTCCAAGGGAGATAGAGTCAATTGTCAAAACGATTAGTGCCACATTTTCTGGAACTACTATTTGCGGACCGTAGTCCGAACCTCGAACGTCGAGAACAGAACTATATTCGTGATCGAATTCTCGGCTCCGGCCGATCGCAGTCACTGCCAAGGAGAAGAAAGAAAAGGAGAATTCAAGACCTTAAGAAGGAGCTGCAACGACTGCACCCAAAATATTCGGTTACAGTAATTACATTTGAAATCGGTGCCCTCGGAGGTGCGAAACTATCACTGGTTCGTAACATCAAAGCCATACCCGCGTGCCAAAAACATGCTAAGGCACTTAGGAGGTGGATACAAAAAGATGTCATCCTTGGGTCGTTTCGGTTGTGACACGAGGACATTGGTGTGACTTACCGCGGTTCTACTGGGTGCCGGTGCCATTTTCATAGATGACACTCTAGTAGCAAGATATCTGCACACTGGCGCAAGCTGGGCGCCAGAAAAAGAAGAATCTGTTTGCAGCCTGGCGCCCGGCTGGTTCCGCTTTGGCGTGCTGTTCTGGCACCAGAGTCTGGTGTAGCAGATCCTGGCCCAGACTGGTCATGATACACGCCAGGCAAAATTAAAATAACGTTAAATGGTACTAAATAGGTTTCTGTAATAGTTTGACACTATATTTGCTCCCTTTCTGGGAGAATATACTGCGTAGACGTCACAACATTGCAGGAGACACACTGAAATATTAAAAACATAACCTGTTGTCGTATGCTTAATTGCATGTTTGGTCATACTTGTGATTCGTTAAAATTTCCGATTGCTAGATTTTCAGTTTCATTATTTATATTCTACATTAATTACTAGTGTTTAAACTAAATACCAGAATCTGGTTCCTTTATCCACCAGATTCTGTTTTTCGTCTGGTCTGATCTTTTCTCCCGCCAGTCTGGTCGACTAGGGGGAACAGATGCTGAGCCCGACTCTGGCCTTTGTCATACAAGGCAGACGTTGCTACTAGGGCAGTTGCTCCCAGGGAGACCCTGCGGTGGTTGGTTAACCGTTTTTTAAATTACAGTGAAACTTCTAAAATTCGAATTTTTTTTTATCCCTGCCAAAACTCCTATTCTTTCAATGTTAAAAATATTCTATAATTCGAAGTTTTTGTTAATTCAAATAAAATTTGAAGTCCCGAGAGAGTTTATAGTTTCCATAATTCGAAGTACAAGAGCTTTCATTTGCGAAACTCAAAGAAGATGTATACCTGAGTGTATAGACTCTGTATACCTGCGTTCTGGCCCCTTCAGGCATAATTCGGCAACAATAAGCAGATGCAGAGAATGTATCATTGTTCTGAGAAAAATGATTAAGTGCAATAACTTGTCGAGTAATTTCTCGATCTTCTCTGCTTATTCTATTGTTCTTTGGAGGATTTTTGGAAGGTGGGGAAACTTTGCACCCCGTCTCCAAGATGATTAAAGCCAATCAAAATCGACTATTAAGTATGTTTTCAAAAGTAGTAAATATAGTAGGAGCTAATGTTGCAACAGACTCAGTCTAAGTTTTCTGTCTGAATTCTAAATTTGACAATTCTGCGTACAATATGGGGAGAAGGAATTATAAAACGTTACATTTAAGTGACAAAATAAATATGATTCGTGAAGTTGAGAATTGTGTGAAGAAGACGAAAGACATTGCGGCAACCTTTGGCATACCGGCGAACACTTTGAAAGCTATTGTTACGAACAAGGAGAAAATTTACTTTTCACAGCACGTCTGCGGAAAGTTCGATTTTCCGTGGCTCCGTAGACTTTGGAAAGTCGCTGATTTCTGAGCTTCTCACTTTACACCACTAGAGTTTGTAAAGTATGCTACTTTACACCTCTAGAGGCTGTAAAGTAGCTAAACGAACAATGTAATGAGATGTATAGAAAATACGACTTACATTGATCGTCGTTTTCTAACCTCACTCTGTTACTCTGTTAATATGATTAGTGGTGATCAAAATGAATAAATAAATAGATTCACTTATTTATTGAGAATCTCACTCCGAAAATCAAACTCTTTCCTTAGACTCGCTGTGAAAAGTATTGTACTTGACATGTGAGAAGCAGGCAATCCCCGATTCGTGTGATGTCATCACTCGCCTTCGGCTCGTGACGCCAACTTCACACTCATCGGGAATTGCCTACTTTCCACACTTGTCAAGTAAATAGCTATTATCTATTTTATCCATATGTTATATTTTATTAATTTTATTATTTTGAATAATTTGAAATAATTTGATTAATTTTATTTTATGTTCTTTCTGTTCTTTATTTTATAATGCAAAACCATGAATTGATCATCGGGAATTTCAGACACGGTAACGCAAAGGGACTTCAGGGTGGGTGATGCAAAAGAAGTAAAAAGGTGTTATAAGCGGCTCTTTGACAGAATTTATGCACGTATAATGCAAAATGGGTCGTATGCTGCATAAGGCTCCAAATTATGCGATATTATGCGGTGCAGAAATACACCCTATACTCTATAGGCCCTATAAACCAGCCCTATGCATCACCCCTACCCTTTCTGTTCTCCTAGCATCCTGAGGGGTATCGTAGTTCAACTATATCCAATAGATGGCGTTCCGATCAGGTAGGTCTGTTTTTGCATTGTTATGTATAGCAAAAATACTAAAATTCATTTAAAACTTGATCCTTTTTATAGACATTAAAGAAGAATATAATTTTCAGTAACAATAAGCGCAGCTGTAATTATTAATAAAAAATCATGAAAACATGTAATTTATTATTAGGAAAATTGAATATAAAGATGGGTATTTTGAAAATAGTTTGAATTGTATTCATATTTTTCTGATGTAATCAATTAATTTTATAAACAATTGTAATTGTTAAAAATCTTAAACATTTATTGATATTGCTCAATTAATAATAGTAAAAATAATATTTAAACCTTAGTAATTAGCCTAATAATATACTTTTTTATTAATTCCTCTAGAAATTTCCTCTCTCTCTGAAGAATATATATTTATAATAAATTATATATAAATAAATTAATGTAAAAATTGCATCAAAATAATTGAGAATTGAAGAAAAATTATTTATTGAATATATTATCGAAGAAACTTATAATTATTGGAAAGAATTATTTATTGAAAAGTGATTGACAAGATTAATGAGTGAAAAAATATGTTTACAATATAATATATAAAAGCATTTCAATTTGAAGACATACAATTTTTTTAAGTAAACGAATTGAAAATATTTATTTTTATTTTCATTATAAATCACCTAAAAAATTAAACGTAAAAATATATATAATATACAGAGTGCGCAATCTTCCCTTTTTTTCTTTGTTTCCCCTTTTTCCCCTATTCTCAAAAAACTTCCCCTATTTTCCCTTTTCTCTTGAAATACACGATATTTGAAAATACAATATTTGAACTACCCCCATAACATTACAAAATATGTGCGACTTTTTAAATAAGTATTAGCAGGTGGACACTTGATATACCTACCTAATTTAAAAATGGAATATTCCAAATTTATCAACTGCAGTGTAAAATTTAATGATTTTAAATTCCAAATATTTCCTATTGGTTCAAAAATTATGACGAATTTGTTATATTTACAGCTTTTACTAGTGAACAATAAAAAATTACGAAATTTAAAAATAAATTTTTTGCGCAGTAACAATTTTCTTGAAAATGTGTAAAAACATGTTTTTTTTTTGGTTGGGTCCTACGCACACATTAAAAAAAATAGTTGAATATGTCGAACCTGAAATTTATCCAGCTGGAACCAAAGAAACATTTTACCATTTTGCTTTTTCGGAAAAAAAAAGTTTGGCACAAATAAAAAATATTGGATAAATTTTCAGTAATGCTTCCAAGTTTTAAAATATTTTTAATCTATTCAAAACCTCTTAAATTCCTAAAAATATTTTTAGCTGACTCGAATTTTTCTTGAAATTTCTTCAATTTCTTCTTCAATTTTTGTTTGAAATCTTTTTAAAAATCTGCCTTTTTATAAAATCTTTTAGTTTGAAATTCTTTTTTTAATCTCTTCGAATCTTCTAAATATTTCTTGAATTCACTCGATTTTTAATTTTTTGATCCTACAAAATCGAAACACTTTGCCTTAAAATCTTCTACTCTTTTTCGAAATTTGAGGAAATCTTGAAATTTTCTCTTTAAATTAAACTTTAAAGTTCATTTTTCAAACTAAAAAATCATACTAAAATTCCCCATATATCTTTTGAAAATCCTTTTTTATTCCTTTCAAAATTTTTAAACCCTCTAATATGTTTAAATTGTACGAAAAAGCAAAATGAAAACATGTTTCTTTGGTTCCAGCTGAATAAATTGCAGATTTGACATATTCAACTTTTTTTTTAAATGTGTGCATATGACTCAATCCAAAAAAAAACATGTTTTCACTAATTTTCAAAAAAAAATTGTTAATGAGCAAAAATTATTTTTTAAATTTGTAATTTTTCATTATTGTTTACTAGTAAAAGCTGTAAATATAACAAATCGTCATAATTTTTGAACCAGTAGGAAATATATTGAATTTAAAATCGTTAAATTTTACATCACAGTTGATGAATTTGGAATATTCCATTTTTAAATTAGGTAGGTATATAAAGTGTTAACCTTCTCATATTTATTTAAAAAGTCCTACATATGTATTTCGTAATGTTATGGAGTAGCTCAAATATTGTATTTTCAAATATCGTATATTTCAAGAGAAAAGGAGAAAAAGGGAAAGATTTTTGAGAATAGGGGAAAAAAGGGTTAATTAAGATAAAAAGGAAGACTGTGCACCCTATATATATTATAT
>CAKNXH010053164.1:0-31648 GCA_932178445.1 Andricus quercusramuli | reverse complement strand
TGCATTTCTTAGTGTTATAAGACCCGATTTAAAACTGAATGTGCCATCAAATTTTTTCTAAATTTTCTTCTCTTTTACTTTTCAACATTTTTATATTTCAATTCTCAAGGCTTCTCATACTGTAACTTTCCAATATTTCAAAGAAGGATAAACTGTGAAACTTAAACGGTTCAATTTTTTTCATTTTTATAATTTTGACACATATAAAGACTAGCCTCATGTAATTTCAACTCAAAAGTGCTTGCACATTCAGTTTCTCTTTTGTGTATCTGTTCCGGGGATGCACTTCCTTTATTTTGCGGTTAAATTCATACCACGGGTTTGTGTAAAAAACAATTTTTTTTGGTATTAAACTATTAAAAATCTCATTTTCCTCGAAAACGGTGCAAGATTTTTTGTTGTCAAAATGAAAAAATCGTTTTTCTCCCAAATGCATCGTACGATTTTTCTCTTTATAAGCTCAAAATAACCGGGGAACATCTCCGAAATTCGACAAAAAGAGAAACTGAAAGTTTAAGATATTTCTGGTTACAATTAATCGAGGCTAGCCCTTCCGAGTACAATTTGCGACTTTCTGAACATGAAAAAATTTTGGAATCGGATATTTATAATTTAATTACTTTAAATTAAAAAATGTTCCAAGTGAAATATTTTAAACTTATAAATGAAAAAGAAAACTCTGTGTGTCAGCTATGCGAGACATTAAATTTGGTATTTTAAATTTCAGTGGTAGCAGTTTTTAATTACGATAATGGAAACTAAATATCTTCGATTTACAAATTGTTTTTAAAAATACAAGTAGAAAAGAAATACGAATCTTACATACTTTGTCATCCTGAGCGACATAACTCAATTTGGCTTCCACTTGATTAATTGGAGTCTGGAGTGCGCGAGCTTCTACATCCCTGTTTTCTCTTCTTGGCGGTGTATTTTTTGGTGTAGGATTTTTTTCTGCTACTATGGTTGACCGATTCGACCTATTTGGTAGATTTTGTTGTGGTGGCCATTGAGTTCTTTCTTCTGGCAATGACTGAGTATTTCTTGTTGGACTGTGTTGCGATGGCGTTGGTGGGGTTTCTCTTGTTGGGCTTTTTCGTGCTGGTGTCGTAGTCCGTTTTGCTAAATTATCTGTCTGTCGGGTCGTGGTTATTATTGGTGAAACTGTTTCCAAGTCTTTCACCCGAGATAAAACCATTTTTTTGGGTGGCAGAGTGATCTTTGGTGGTGCGATACTTTTTTTTTGCAAAGTGAAATGACGAACTTTTCTGATCCCATCGTCCTGATTTAGTAAAACGGTATTATCAGATTCTGAAGATTGATTTCCTCCCAATTGATAGTGTTCAACTGGAAAAAAAGAAATTATTGATATATTCACGATTACTCAATTGAATAATCAATCTTATAAGTATACAAGACATTTTCTAGAGTCATGTATGTATATTAGGGTGGTCCAAAAATGCATTGGAAATTTTTTTTTTAAATTTTTATCGGGACACCCCCCAAATTTGATCGAATCCACTCAAAAATAAATCCATTTTTTTTGTTTTGAAAAAAAAAAATATTTAGGGGTGCCGCAAGCCCCATGAAGTTTAACATGTATTTCCCGTAAGATAAAAGACGTTTTTGTAAATCTTATTCAGAATCCTCAATATTATCTTAGTCGAGTTGAAAATCAACATTTCTCTTCACAATTAGCCATAGAATACGAACAAAACATCACTTTTCAAATATCCCCGCCATAATCCAGTCCCAAAGAATTCCCATAAGTGAAAAAATGGATTTTGCTAGTTTTTGGCGCTAATCATGATTTTTTGCGGTTTTTTAAATGCGAATTGTTTCTAATACATGAAATATTACTTTATGCTAAAAATTATATATTTTCATGACTTGTTTAAATAATTTATTATTGTTTTTAGCAATTTTCTAATAGAATGGAGTTTGAAAGACGCAGTTTTTTCACAAAATTTCCATTTGTTGTCCAATTTTCAATTAGAGGGAAGTAATAGTTCATCAATGTTAACAATAGTGATTGTTTAAACAATTTATTATCTTATTAATAATATTATGTTTCAATAGTGCTAAAAAAATGCGTTTTTTTAAATTTCTGGCATTTTGTCCAATTTTCATTTGGAGTGAAGTAATAATGAATCCAAGTTAACAAAATCATTGTTTAAACAATTTATTATAATTATTAATAATATTATATTAGAATAATGCTACAAAGATGCGGTTTCTTTTAAATTCCTGGCTTTTTGCCCAATTTTCATTTGGAGTGAAGTGATAATGAAGTCAAGTTGACAAAATAATTGTTTAAACAATTTATTCACATTGTTAATAATATTCTCTTTGCTTGATTGGTAGAATGTTGCGGTTTTTTCTGAAATTTTCAACTGTTTGCTCATTTTTTATTAGGCGTGACTTAATAATTAATTACATTTAGCAAAAATAATTGTTTAAATAAAGTATTATTGTTTATGATTTGTAGTTATTTACTACAAGAAACTATCCACCTAGAAATACTACCCGAATCGGGTAGTGTCACGCCTACCCTGAAAGGGAAATGGCTTAATGGTATACATACATACATTAGAGAAAACTATATTTTTAAATAATCTCTTTACTTTTTGTGAATATATATTCTGATGATTTAATATTTTGAAATAAAACAGATATTTAAAATACGCTTCAAATTTTCTACACGGATCATATGAATACAACTTTCCTTTGAATAAGTTTCTGAGAGACTTCAGTGAGGTGTCAGAAATGCAGCAATTGTTATTGTTATTCTATTCTTTGTTTTTGCCTCTCGCGTAAAATAGCTTTTTTTCTAAATTAATTTTTTCAAGCATTGGGAAAAGAGCAAAAATAATTAACTTAATACAACAAGACCATTTGAAAAATCATTTTTGTTGAGGTTGACTTATTATTTGTTCATAAATAAAAAGACGATGTAAAGTTAAAGATTTGAGAAAAAACGGCCATTTTCTAGCACATATCTGAGAAGCGATAGTTATAAACAATATTGAATTGTTTAAACAACTTTTCGGTTAACTTTAATTAATTATTACCTCACTAAGTGAAAAAAGGACAGTAAGGTAAAAATTGCCGAAAAACCGCAACTACCAGGCGCAATTGATATAGATGAAGATATTCACAAACAATAATAATTTGTTTAAACAATTATTTTTGCTAAATCTAATCAATTATCAAGTCACGCCTAATAAAAAATAGACAAACAATTGCAAATTTCAGAAAAAGCCGCAACATTCTACCAATTAGGCAAAGAGAATATTATCAACAATGATAATAAATTGTTTAAACAATTAATTCGTTAACTTGAATTCATTATTACTTCATTCCAAATGAAAATTGAACAAAAAGCTAGAAATTAAAAAAAAAAACCGCATCTTTTTAGCATTATTCAAAAATAATATCATTAATAATTATAATAAATTGTTTAAACAATTATTTTGTTAACTTGAATCCATTATTACTTTACTCCAAATAAAAATTGGACAAAAAGCCAGAAATTTCAACAAAAACCGTATCTTTCTAGAATTATTCAAATATAATATTATTAATAATTATAATAAATTGTTTAAACAATCACTGTTGTTAACATTGAAGAACTTTCACTTCCCTCTAATTGAAAATTCGACAACAAATGGAAAATTTGTGAAAAAACCGCGTCTTTCTAACTCCATTCTATTAGAAAATTGCTACAACCAATAATAAATAGTTTAAACAATCCATGAAAATATATAATTTTTTGTATGAAGTAATGTTTCATGTATTAGAAACAATTCGCATTGAAAAAACCGCAAAAAATCATAATTATCGCCAAAAACTCGCAAAACCCATTTTTTCACTTATGGGGTTTCTTTAGGACCCTATAAAACAGACTTATGAGGGTGCTATTTGAAAAGTAATATTTTATTCATATTCTATGACTAATTTTGAAGAAAAATGTTGAGTTTCAACTCGATTGAAATAATATTGAGGATTCTGAACAAATTTGGGGGATGTCCCCATAATAATTTAAAAAAAAATTTTTTTAACCACCCTAATGTATATTGTAAATAGGCACAAATATTTACAATAACATAAGTTAGAACGAATAATAAGCATATGCATTACTTACGGACAGCGTTTTCTTGACACTCTTCCAACTGTAATTGTCAGCTTTCTTCGGGCGATTCCTCAACAGAGTTTGAATCATCAGAATGGAAACTAGTGCTTCTGTTTTCTAATAGAAGTTTTTCTTTTTTCGAATAATCGCTCTCTTCATCATCAAAAAGTCGTCTGTTGACGTTTGCTTTCTATAAAAATGTCATAGAACATGTGATTGATATACTTGTAAGTATTTCCTTAATAATATTACAATTTACACCTGTAGCTTAAAAATATCTAATAGCATAATAATAAAGCTTACTTTTATAGGTGCAGAACTAGTTGTTTGTTCTGGCTCATCATCCGAAAAGAAACTTCTATTCTGCTTATTAGGAAAACGTAGTCTTTTTATACGATTTTGTTCCTCCAAGTCCTCCACGCTTGCTGAAATTTTCATTTAAAAACATTGAAACGCAAATATTTAGTTTAAAGTCGAATCTTATTCATTTTCATATTCTCTGATAATACCATTTTTAGAATCGTGTTAGCTTTTGTAAAACTTTTAAATTTAAAAACGGAAAAATTATTATTTATTTCTTCCTGTTTTTACTCGTATATTTTTCTGCATAAATGACATTTTACGTTCAAAAAATGCATAATCTTTTAGATATGTTGTCAAAATAAAATTTACAAATAAAAAGTCGCGAACGTAGATTTATGGAGTTCATATATCTTCAAATTCAGAAGAAAAATGGGATATTAATAACAGTTAACATTCAGGTTGGAATGCACTTTTCACGTAGAATCATACAATCATAGCAAATCCATGAAACCACAGATCTATGGGAATTCTAGGGTGGCCACTAGGGTGGTCCAAAAATGCATTGGAATTTTTTTCTCGAATTTTCATGCATATCACCTGGAAATTTTTCGAATCCACAAAAAAATAGATCTATATTTACACGTATTTTCCATAAGAAAAAAGACGTTTCTATAAATTTTATTCATAATCGTCAATATTAGCTGAATCGAGTTGAAACTCCTCAACACTTATCTCCACGAATAGCCATACAATATGAATAAAATATTACTTTTTGAATATCACCTCCATGAGACTGTTTTATAGGGTACCGAAAAACCTTATAACTGGAAAGTGGGTTTCGCGAGTTTTTGACGCTAATCATGATTTTTTTGTGGCTTTTTTTATTCAAACTGATTCCAGTACATAAAATACTACTTGATACTGATAATTAGATGTATAATGAATTGCTTAAATATTTAATTATTTTTTTCAAAAATTTTCTCTTGAAATAGAGATAGAATGTCGCGCTTTTTTGTAAAAATCTTCATTTTTTGTCCAATTTTCAATTAGAGTAAGGTTCATTGATGTTAACAAAAATAATTGTTTGAACAATTTATCATCATTCTTAATAATATTATTTTTGAATAATGCTAGAAAATGTTTTTTTTCTGAAATTTGTAATTTTGGGTCCACTTTTCACTTAGTGAGGTAATAATTAATGCAAGTTAACAGAAACATTTCTTTAAACAACTTATTATTGTTTATAACTATCTTTTCTTAGATTAGTGCTAGGAACTTGCGGTTTTTTCTAAAGTGGGCAACTTTGCCTTGCCTTTTCAGTTATAAACAAATAATAAATAAACATTAGAGAGAAACATATTTAAAACAATCTCTTTCTTTTCGGTGAATATATTTTGGTGAAGGGAAGGCCGACATCAAAATACGTGCAATTAAAATTTATTCTTTACGCTTTGCAATAAACTTCTTGGTTTGGTTCAAAATAATACTTTTACAAGTAATTTCTAGACATAGTCCTCCCACCTACTCTTAATTATTTCATTCTTTGTTTTTTTTTCTCTTCCATAAGATAGCTTTTTCGTTTGAATTAATTTTTTTAAACATTAGGGCGAGAGGCAAAATAATTTACATGAAAACATACAATATTTTTTAAGAAATAATTATTGTTGAGGTTAACTTATTCTTCCTTCATAACTAAAAAGTCAAAGTAAAAATAAAGATTTCAGAAAAAGCAACTTTCTAGCAATACTCTAAGAGAAGATAGTTATAAACGTTAATCAATTGTTTAAAGAAGCATGTTTGTTCATTTGCATTAATTGTTTCATCACTAAGTGAAAAGTGGACACGGAGTTAAAGAGTTCAGAAAAAAACGCAACTTATTAGCACTTATCTAAGAAAAGATAGCCATAAACAATAATAAATTGTTTAAACAACTATCTTTGTTAACTTGCATTATTTATTACTTTACTAAGTAGAAAGTGGGTAAAAAGTTAGAAATTGCAGAAGAAATCGCAATTCTTAAGCATGAATAAAGAAGAAGATAGTTATCAACAATAATAATTCGTTCAAATGATTATTTTTGCTGAGTTTAATTAATTATCAACTCACTGCAAATGAGAACTAGACTAATAGCTGGAAATTTCAGAAAGAAACGCAACTTTTAAGCCATTTTCAGATTGAATATTATTAGGAATAATGATAAATTGTTTAAACAATTGATTTTGTTAGCAATTATTGATTATTCAACTCACTCTTATTGAAAATTGGACAAAAAGTGAAACATTTTCGAAAAAACCGTGACTTTCTATCTCCATTCCAAGAGATAATTGCTAAATGGAATAATAAATTATTTAAACAATTTATTATGCATATAATAATCAGCATAAAGTAGTATTTCATGTATTAGATACAATTTGCATTCAAAAACGCAAAAAAGTTATTATTAAGGTCAAAAACTCACAAAATCTATTTTTCCACTTGTGGGGTTTTTTTGAGACCCTATATCACAGACTTATGGGGGTGGCATTCAGAAAGTAATATTTTTATCGTATTCTATGGCTATTTGTGAAGAGAAATGTTGAGTTTCAACTCGATTCAGGTAATATTGTCGATTCTGAATTAAATTTTCGGGCGATATGCATGACAATTCGAGACAAAAATATATGGACCTCCCCAGTGGCCACTAGGGTGGTCCAAGAATGCATTGCAAAAACTTTTGTCCCCCCGGGGGGAAAGCCCCCCCCCCCCCCCAAAAAAAAAACAGTTTCCATTTCCGGAGAAAAAAAAATCCCTAATTTTTTTTTTTAATTCGAATATTAACACGTGCCACCCGGCACTTAAAAATCCCATTTAAATAACATGGGGAAATTTCGGATTTTCGAAAATTTGAACTCATACTTCAGGGTTTAATTGAAACGTGCCAAACTCTTCAGGGATTAAAGAGGAGTACCTATGAAATTAAAGCATACATTTTTACGTATTATTATTACTTTTTAGCAATTTCCATCGTTTTTTTCATACAAATAATTACTAACGGAAAATTTGAATATTTCCCATTACTTTTTAAACAATTTCCAACTGTTTAAACAAATGTAACTTATTTGTACAATTATTTTTTCCCAAAAAATGTAAAAAATAATCGTATTTTCTGATTGAAATGTAATATTTTGTCATTGTTTGGAGTAGTAATTTTTTCTGAAAACATTAGGTAATTATTTAAACAATTACTTATTGTTTATTCTCAAAATTTCTAAAAATTGACCCAGAGATGTCCAGTTTTTTCTCCAATTGATATCCTATGCAACTTTTTGTTAAATAATTATATAATTTTAATACGTTCCTTTTAATGTTTAATAAATTTCTATTTGTTTGAACAATTTTGACTTGCTTAAGCAGCTTTTTTCGATAACTTTAACAAAATAAAATAAAATACATACAATTATTTTTCTGACTGTATAGTGTTTAGAAAGAATATATTAATCGTTTTTTATTTGTTTAAACAAATATAATTTGTTTGAACAATTACTTTTCCAAAAATATATTTTAAATCGTATTTTCTGAATTGAACATAATATTGAATGATTTCGAGGAGAAATAAATTCTGCTAAAAACTTTATGTTATTGTTTATACAATTAATTCTTGTTTTTTTTTCTTCAAATTTCCTTCAAATTGTGTATGGATGGTTTACATCTTCCTTGGCGCATTATTAAATAAATCATCTGAGTCATAATAAAATTTGAATTATAAAAGTGTTTTTATCAATGCTTTCTTCATATTTCTTCATAATTTGACTGCATATGAAATAGATTTAGATTATATTTCATTATAGCATTTTAAAGTCTTATTATGAATATCAATCTGACATACTGGAAGACAAAAAAATATATACTAAAATATATTTACGAAGATAATTCCACGTTTAACATTTTATATTATTGATCCACATTTTTAATATAAAACTGCTTGAACTAATAAAAATTGTTCAAACAATAACACGACGTTTTTAATAGAATGTACTACTCCTCGAAATCATTCAATATTATGTTTAATTCAGAAAATACGATTTAAAAAATATTTTTGGAGAAACAATTGTTTAAACAGATTGTTTTGTTTAAACAATTAAAAAATGGTTAATATATTCTTTCTATACACTATAAAGTCAGACAAATAATTATATGTATTTTATTTTTTTAAAGTTATGGGAAAAAAACTGCTTAAGCAAATCAAAATTGTTCAAACAAATAGAAATGTATTAAACATTAAGAGATATATATCAAAATTTATATAATTATTTAACAAGGAGTAGCATAGGATAACAATTTGAGAAAAAACTGGACATCTCTGGGTTAATTTTTAGAAATGTTGAGAATAAACAATAAGTAATTGTTTAAATAATGACATAATGTTTTTAAAAAAAATCACTACTCCAAACAATGACAATCTATTACATTTGAATCAGAAAATACGAT
Organism: Andricus quercusramuli; assembly: GCA_932178445.1. Classification (NCBI taxonomy): domain Eukaryota; kingdom Metazoa; phylum Arthropoda; class Insecta; order Hymenoptera; family Cynipidae; genus Andricus; species Andricus quercusramuli. Next base: position 22,749 of record CAKNXH010053164.1, on the reverse strand, counting down.
TATTTTCCACAGTTTTTGGGAATAAATAATTGTTTAAATAAGTTACATTTATTTAAACAATTACAATTTTTTTTAAGTCGTGGCAAATATTAAAATTGTCCAGTAGTAATTATTTGTATGAAAAAGACGACGGAAATTGCTAAAAAGTAACAATAACACGTAAAAATGTAGTTTTATTATTTTTGGGTCATATTTGGGGTGCTGTGGGGGGTAAGGGTCGGTTAAAATAGTTATTTGTGATACAAGTGCGTAAAATAGGTGATTGTGTGCGAGTGTGAATTTTGCAGCATAAGCCGGAGATTCGAAGCATGAGTCGGTGGTTAGCGCACGAGAGAAGCGAGTGCGAAAACGCAGACGAGTGCTTCGAAACGCAGGCGAATGGTGCAATCATACGAGTTAACAATCACCTACGCGCACGTGTATCACACGCTATTTTTTGCAACGCCCGTCCGAAAAAGTTGTCAGCAGGTGGTAACGAAAAATACTAATTTTATATTGCATAGAGTGGAGTAAAGAAAATTACAAAAAAAAAAAAAAAATTCAATGTTTGAAAAAAAATTGAAAAAAAATTTGTTGAAAAAAAATGTGCTGAAAAAAATTTTGTGCAAAAAAATGTTTGAAAAAAAAATTCGTGAGAAAAAATTTTTGAAACAAAAAATTTGTGAAAAAAATTTGTTGGAAAAAAATTATTGAAAAAAAATGTTGACGTTTATGCTTTTATGGCCCCCCCCCGGGGGGGGGGGGAGGATACGAGACCCTAAAAACAAAACTTCAATCATTAAAACATTTGTTCAAGTTAAATGTAAATTTATTTCAAGAAGATACCAACACCACTGTTTAAAGTTACCTATGCCAGTGTCTAAAGTACCGCATCTCGAATGTGCGCATGCGCAGCTTTTCCACCAGTGTCTAAAGTAAGCCATCTTCAAACTGCGCATGCGCGAAATTTTTTTCACGCACAGTCTGCTCAAATAAGGTACTTTAGGCACCATCTACATGCATGCAAACGTCAACTTTTGAGGTGGGTGTTGCAAAAATAAAAGTTATTAGTATGCTTTTATTTCATAGGTACTCCTTTTCAATCCCTGAAAAGTTTTGCAAGTTTTGATCAAACCCGCAAGTATGAGTTCAGTTTTTCGAAAAATCCAAAATTTCCCCATGCTGATTAAATGGGATTTTGAAGTGTCCGGTGGCACGTGATAATATTCGAATTTCGAAAAAAAAGTAGGGATTTTTTTTCTCCGGAAATGGAAACTTCCGCGGGAGGGGCTTGCCCCGTAGCTCGAAAAGCGTTTTTTGGACCATCCTAGACTGGCCACCTACCCAGGAGAACCGGAGGAAAGCCGGGAGAAACTTGCATCGGGAGAAAACCGGGATAAAGCCGGGGGAGAAATATTACACCGGTAGATTTGCCGTATTTCATAATTTGCCTGTTTTGTAGGTTTTGAAAGTTTACACTTAGAAAGCATTTAATTTACAAAAAAAGCGTTTAGAATAATTAAACTTTAAAGATTCACAATATTTCTCGCAATATTTAAGATTCTCAATTTTAACGTGTGAAAATGACAGTGATTTTTTTGACAGAAATCACATTTTTTAGCAAAAAAAGCTATCCAGTCGTTTTGGATGTCACTTAATACTACATGATGATACTTATTAATAATATATTTATCAGCTTTAAAATTTCTACAATTAATTTAACTTAATGTATACGGATCCCGCATATTTTGCCGGATTTTAATTTTCTCTTCTGAGATATTTTGCCGAATCTTAATTTTCTCTTCCGGCAAGGCACCCCTGTGACTGCTTACAAAAAAAATATTGGTTTAAATCCCTACCCCTTTCCAACATTCCGTGGGGAGCAGGAAGGCACCCCTGTGACTGGTCACAAAAGTTACCGATCCATTACCACGAATTTCTAAAATTTCATTAAATTATTATATATTTCCATCCATTACCGTTATTTTAAAAATACATGAAAAGTTTAATGAATTACCATATTTTACAAAATTTATGGAAATTTATCATTGTTGTGGAAATTTATGAAATTTGTGGAAATTTATGATAATTTACGGAAATTTATGATAATTTACGGAAAATTATTACGTTATTAAAAATATGCCGGAACAGAAAATTAAAGTCCGCCAAAATCTGCTGGAAGAGAAAATCAAGATCCGGCAAGGAATACAAATATATACAGATGACACACAACCTCCACCTGTCATCAAGATCTCCCTTTAATTTTCCATTGCATGACATATTTTTGCAAACATCAATTTTTTAACTCGTTGCAATTAATCTAGAATTGTTTGGAATGAATAGTAAATCGTTTGGAATTCATAATAAATTCTTTGGAATTCAATTTAGTACACGATAAAATATGCCGGAAGAGAAAAATAAATCCGGCAAAATATGCCGGACGAGAAAATTAAAATCCGGCATATTTTGCCGAAACATAATAATGCGCACTTCCTGAAAGAGTTTAATCTTTGAGGGCTTGAAACTAGAGTTTTTCTCTGAAAATTAATTTTTCGAATAATTTTCAGAGTTCTCGAATTTTCAATTTCACAATATTGTTGTTTCAAATTCAAATATTTCAAATTTTTGGCTAATTCCGCTATTAAATATTCAACAATTTCAAATTAAAAGCCTTGATTGAGAAGCTTGAAAATGTACAATTTCAAACATTAGAGACATGTTACAGCAATCTTGTTATGTATTTTTTGCAATTATCAATTTTCAATGTAATATCTTACAATTGTCCCATTTATAGTTGAAGATTTAAACAAAAAAGTCATTTTAAATTGCAAAATATTCAATGGAAAATTTCAGCAGTGAACAGTAATTCTGAAGGGAATGTTACAAATTAAACGATTTGATATTAAAAAATTAAAAATTTAGTTTAAAATAAAAAAAGATAAATATTAAAATATCTGAAACTGATAAATCAATAATTGAATAATTTTGGTAATTTTGAATGGTTACAATTTTAGTGTTGTGATTTTTCACATTGAACCATACATTTTCATACTTTTCAATTTTGCAATTTAAATTGAATTGGTTGAATTTTGAAAAAATTATTAATTTTTAAGCGATTCAAATTTACTGAAAATAATTGAAATTTTAAAGGAGTTGTGTATAAAGAAGCTTGAATATCACAATTTATGTTGACTGAAGTCTTTTTCAGTCCTAAATGAAGTTCGCACTCGTTTAAGTTTCAACGTTCTGGAGCAGAGATTTTTTCATTTTTAATGTTTCACTTTTTAATTTTTCCCATTTAAAATTACTATTTATTTTGAAAGATTTTTTTAGAATAATTAAATTCATTTTTTTTATTTGAAAAAAATTTGTCTAAGCAGCTTTAATGTTAATTTATAATTTTGTTATGTAATGATAATTTAAAATTTAAGAATTCCAGAAGCCTTGACTTTGAAGGATACAATTTAGTTTTCAATATTTTAAATTGTCCAATTTTAATCGCTTTGAATGTAAAATTATTCAAATTCAAAAGTTTTTAATTTTTAAATAATAAACAATACAATTTCAATTCCTTTAAATTTTAAATGGTACAATTTCCAAAATTCGAATCTTAAAATATTTAATTTTTAACGTTTTGACTTTATCCAATTTTCGACATTTTAATCTAAAATCATTCAATTGAAGAAACCAAAAATTCGCCTTCCATAGTTTAATTCAATAAGCAATTTCGATTGATGAAGGCAAAAAGAGTCAAAAACTCATTTATTGGTAAAATGTGCGACGTTTCGTTGACATTGGTTCGCCAACCTCATCAGGCTAATTTATTAAAATGAAGAAACACCACATAAATATCACATATTTTACAGGTACATAGTATAAGTTAAAAACAAATTTTAAAATTACCGTTGACATTCACTAGTTAAAACATAAATTCTAACGCGTCTAATTTTAATAAATGTAAAAGACCCATTTTTGGTCGACTGAAATGACAGTCTAAAGTCAACTGAAGAAACAAAACACATTTTACCAACAAATGAGTTTTTGACTCTTTTTGCCTTCATCAATCGAAATTGCTTATTGAATTAAAATCATTTAATTTCCTGATTCTTCAAAATTCAAAATAAAATCATTTCATATATAGCGCTTCGACTTAGAAATTATACAATTCAAGTCCTTTTTCTAATATTAAGCTGTCCGAAATCGCTCGATATATATTTTTTTAAATAGATGCTTTTATGTCGAAATTATTAACAATTAATTATTGTGAAGAAGAAATGAAAAAAATGAAAAATTATTAATTTAACCAAAAAAATTATGTTCTTCAAAAAAACGATGCAAAATTTAATATAATTACGGTAGTATTTTCATGGAAAGTTTTTAAGAAATAGTCTTGCTTCATTTCTAGAATAACATAAAATTCAGATTCTTTCAAATTCAAAAATGGATTTTTTCAAAAAATCGCCCCGGTAAAGATTTTGTTTTTGATTGGAAACCAGTTATAGTACATCCCAGATACAAAATCAAGAAAAGCATTCATGATATTAGCACTTTTGGGTTGAAGTCATTTCAACCTAACCATGAAACATTTTGTATGATAATAAATAATGTAAGAAATTTATAATTCCACAAGAACAACGATGCACGGTGAAACATAATTTTACGAAAACGTTATGGGATATCATTATAAAAGTTTTCTTTTGTATTGCAATATTGGTCGTAGTGAAGTTAAAATTTGGAAATAAAAAATAATATTAAATAATCCTTTCTGGGTTCCCATGAACCTTTCCGTCCGAATTTTTTTAATAAGAAAATCACAGGAAAACAAGTGAGTGCAATTGAAAAGCTGGTGCTTATTATTATGTACACAAAAATCAAGATACCTACAATCACATATACCTTATTTTTCCCAAACTTATATTTTGTATACACACGTATTTATACGAAATATCAGGTTGGCAGAAATAAATTAAAATACAGTCATTATATTGAAATTTATTCAAATTACATTTTTTCATACACAAGAATATTTACAAGAATTTGAATGCACTTACTTCCCAGACGAAGAACATAAACGTAGCAGAAATCGGAAGTGAAATTATCATTTTCAAACCAATATTTGTATTTTTTTTTACGATCAAAATTGTTGGCGTCTCGTGGAACTAATTCGTCGATATCAGAAAGAGACACAATCTCCGCTTGTTGATTATCAATATGCAAAACAGAGGCATGGGAAAACTTGTTGATTTTTTGTATATCACTATTTTCGTTTCTTTCGTCCATAATGCTGATGAATCCTAATTTTCATGCCTATGGCCTATGACGTGAACCGAACGTTGGAGAAAACTAAGAACAACACTGCGAAATTCGCGAAACAATTGAGACCGAATTTTTAATGTGCATCGCAGACAGCGGGAAGTGGAAATAGTGGAATGGGCTAAACAAATGATCAACAGTGAACAGCCGGACGGAAAGAAACACCTGAATGAAGCGGATCGATAATGGATCGATACATCGGAAAATATCATCAGCGCGTTAGTTTTCATTTTGCTGTTATATATATGTTAGCATAAAATGGTTATAATAGACTTCGATGTATAGCAATAAGTAAGGGAAAAATTTCCTTCTTTAAGAAAGATAAAATCCAACACCGTTTGTTCCCTTCATTCCTACGATGTCATCTGATGACAATGTTGAGGAGGTAAGTGCTATGGTTATTATTCTCCTTCAGTTTAACGTTTTTATGTCTTCATAAATAGTAGGTATATTTTTTCATGTTTTTCCGGATTAAATATTTCACTTACACTATACAGTTTATTGAGAAAAATTTTGAGCAGTCAGCATTTGATTGCAATTTTGGAGGTTATTACGTGCGTTATTATACTCTTTTATTTCAGACAAAATGCAACCTCCTGAAGTTGTGTTATTAATGAAATATATAGAAATATATATTCCTAAAAAATTTCTGATATTTTGTTTCTTTCTCGTCATTACATATTTCGTAGCTAGTTTTTACATCAAATTTTTAATTGGAGGATTTTTCATAGTTTAGAATTTTAGTCTTCTTTAGGGCTTTTTTTGGGCCCTAATTGAAATGTTTGGGCTCCTTTACTTTTTTCGAAGAATCGATATTCTCGTGGATGTGCTAGCTCAGATTAACCTAGCACCTCCACTTTTTAAAACCACAAAATATGGAAAATGCAATTCCACCAGGATTTTAGGCTTTTTCTGGGTTCCTGAATTCCGCATTAAAAAATTTTCCCAAAAACAAACCTTAAGCTCCAAAATCAACCCCCTTAAAAAAAATTTGAATTTCCGCGAATGTAATCCCGGCGTATTTTTGGGCTTTTTTCGGCTCCTCGAAAATACCCACTCCGATTTTTGGGTTCCAACCCTTAACTTTAAATAACATCCCCTTAGCACCAAGCAGATATGACTTTGTCAAAAAATGATTTTATTCATAATTCTACAATGTGGATAGATTTTCTGATTCTTGGGCTCCTCGAAAATACCCACCTCGATTTTTGGCCTCCAACCCTTAACTTTAAATAACATCCCCTTGGCACAACGCAGATATGACTTTGTCAAAAAATAATGTTATTCATAATTTTACAGTGTGGATAGAGTTTCTGATTTTTTGGCTCCTCCAAAATACCCACTCCGCTTTTTGGGCTCTAACCCTTAACTTTAAATAACATCCCCTTGGCACCACGCAGATATGACTTCGTCAAAAAATAATTTTTGTCATAATTTCACAGTGTGGATAGAGTTTCTGATTTTTGGGCTCCTCAAAAATACCCACTTTGATTTTTGGGCTCCAACCCTTCACTTTAAATAACATCCCCTGGGTACCACGCAGATATGACTTAGTCACAAAAGAATTTTTTTGATAATTTTACAGTGTGGATAGAGTTTCTGATTTTTAGGCTCCTCGAAAATACCCACTCCAATTTTCGGGCTCCAGCCCTTAACGTTAAAAATCAACCCCTTGGTACCGCGCAGATGTGACTTTGTCAAAAAATAATGTTTTTTCATAATTTCACAGTGTGGATAGAGTTTCTGATTTTTGGGCTCCTCGAAAATACCCAATTCGATTTTTGGGCTCAAACCCTCAACGTTAAAAATCAACCCCTTAGTACCGCGCAGATATGTATGACTTTGTCAAAAGATAATGTTTTTGATAATTTCACAGTATGGATAGAGTTTCTGATTTTTGGGCTTCTCGGAAATACCCACTCCAATTTTTGAGCTTCAACCCTTAACGTTAAAAATCAACTTCTTGGTACAACGTTAAGGGTTGGAGTCCGAAAATTGGAGTGGGTATTTCTGAGGACCCCAAAGAACAGAGACTCTATGCACACTGTGAAATTTTCAAAAAGATTATTTTTTGACAAAGTGCGTATTTTCGAGGAGACCCAAAAGAGCCCAAAAATGCGCCAGAATTATATTCGCGAAAAATTCAAATGTTTTGAAGAGGGTTGATTTTGTAGCTTAAGGGTTGTTTTGGGGAAATTTTTTTTTGTGTTTTCCAAGTGTTGAAAAAAGTCCAAAATTCTGGTGGAGTTGCATCTTTATTATTTTATTGTTTTAGGAAGTGGCGGTGCTAGGTTAATGTAAGCTAGCACCTCCACAAGAAAAATGATTTTTTGAAAAAAGTGAAGGAGCCCAAAAATTTTAATTGGGGCCCAAAAAAGCCCTGAAAAGTCCAAAATGTTGAGCTATGAAAAATCCTGAATTTTGATTTTGGAGGTGCTAGCTTAATGGACCTTTAACTACTGGAAGTAACTTGGGGATTGGAAGACAAATAAGAGCTGAGTAAGAATTGAAAGATTTCCAGTTCGAGTCTCCCTCTACTATCCTAACAATTAGATCATAAAATTATCCATCCTAGCTAAGCTTAGGACTGAGTTGAAGAATTTGAATGATACTGCGTTTATGAATGGGTGCATTTGTTATAGGACAGAGAGTATCATAAACATTGACGGTCCAATGGGACCGGGATTTCCCAGCCATTAGACCGGGGATTTTTCTATGAGAAATTCCTTGTCAAATCATCTGAAGAATTTCAGCTATTGTTAGTAATTTTTATAAAAATTCTAGTCTCTGTTCTCTTAGGTGTTAAAAGAAAAGCCCTGGAATAATTTTTGAAACAATAAATAAAAAAAACTTAGGAGATATTCAAATTTGAAAATGTTGCTTCTTTTTTTCTCGAACTTTCATAACATTGGTGATTTTGATAATATTAATATCTATTTTTTACAATTATTAGTAATAGCACGCAGTTTTGAAAAAATATTTTTTTTACAAAATAATTTCAAAAACTTCTTGGGTTTCTCAAAAACTAATTTTGAAACTAAATTTCTCAAAAAAAAACACTTGATTTTTTTCATTTTTTATATAGATAGCTTACAATGTCCTCTACAATCCCTGTAGATATCCAAATGGGTTCTCCCTTACTTTTCAAGAAATAATTAAGAACGTACGCCGTGGCAAAAATTATGTGCCCAGCCAAAGATTCATTGGCCCAGCGCCCTAGATTCTGAACTCTGAAGATCGTTGATATGTTTATAATATTCTTCTATTGTTCGTCTGTTGTTTAGATGGTCTTTCACATCGTGTACATCATTTCGGCGTACGTTTTTAATTATTTCTCGAAAACTAAGAAAGATCCCATCTTGATATTTACAGGGCTTGTAGAGGACATTGTGAGCTATCAATATGAAAAAAATTAAGAAAATGAAAAGTGGGGTTTTCCAGGAATTCAGTTTCAAAATTAGTTTTTCAAAAATCCGAGAAGTTTTTGAAATTTTTTTGTCCTAAATATATTTTTTCAAGACTGCCTCCTATTACGAATAAGTAAAATAATAGACCTTAATATCATTAAAATCACCAAAGATCTGAAAGATCAAGAAAAAAAAGGACCAACATTTTTAATTTTTAATATGTTTAAGTTTCTTTTATTTTTTTTTAATTATTTGACGAGTTTCCTTTCAATACCTTAAAGAACGGATACTAGAAGTTTCATCAAAATTACTAACAATAGCTGAAATTCTTCAGATGATTTGACATGGAATTGCTCCTATCATTTCTTAGTTGTTGGTCCATGTGCAAACGAAAAGAGAATTTCTATTTTGAAGAAATTCAAACTATCCTATGAATTTCATCATTCGATTTCAGAGGGGGCAAATAAATACTTTGCCCCTCCTTGGTAGATTTCTTTTCATATATAGTTCAAGCCAGAGCTGAATTAATCTGTAATGATTCTTCTTTTGTTAATTTTATGTCAAAGTAAATCTTTTGTGAGACTCCTAAGCAACTGAGAAACATTTTAAAAATAAATATGTACAGGTGTACACGAAATTTACAAGGAAAATAGAAAAATAAATATTCACCTTTTTACTTCGTTCACTGCATTTGATACATTTATTTCACAGAAGACATCAATAGATTGCGATAATCCTGAAACGTACGAAGAATATGTCAAGGGCAGTTCACAAAGTTCCATTCCGCGATCCACGTGGTACCGTTACCAAAAGTTATACAGAGAAAAAGTAAGTAACTCAAAATTGGATATGTAGGCTTTAAAAATAATGTTAAATTAACAAAAACGCAAGAAAACCAGAACTTTGTTTGTAGAGGGTGCTAATATATGCCCACAAATTTTTTAATTAACTTCTTTAGCTTCCTTTTTTTTCATCGAAATAACACCTTTCTGTACCTAGGATTAAATTCACAGAGCAGTTACACATTTTATCATTTGTATGAAACACACTTTTTTGTTTAAATCTAAAAGATAAGTGTAACATGCATATAGTCTAAAGTGAAATATATATATAATTAATACTCCATTCCCTTTCAGCATGGAAATGCGACTCCGAAAGAAATTAACTCGAGTAATTCTGAAATCACCATTGCATTCCAAGAGTCCGCATGTAAGCTTCCATTGCCGTTCGTGAATGATCAATCGACACCAAGCAACATTTTAAGCAAGGAAAACGAAATTTTATTCACAGTCAGTGAAATGCCATCTGCGAGAAATGAAGAGTCATCGACAAGTATTAATATGCCATCCACTCCTCATGAAGTGTTTTTAGAAGGCAGACATATTAAGAAAATGGATTATATGGAAGAAGAAATCGTTTCTGTAAACATGGAATCAGTAAGAACAGCTCCTATATTCAATATCCGTTTACAATTGACTTGAAAATTAATTGTTCATTACTACAAAAAATTCGTTCCGTAAAAAAGTGTTTAGTCCCATACTCATAATATCTTAAGGCCATGTGATATGTACGTCATACGTACGATTCCTACCGTACTGATATTGTTTTCACAATAACTTACGTTTACACTTGTTGACATATCAAGTTTCCCATTTGGATAATTGAATAAAAGGCACTAAGGAACGTTTGCATACTCCTAAATTTTTGGAATTACAACAAAATTTCCAAAAATTCTTTTAAAAAAATGTTTGTAATTCTAAAAATGTAGGAGCATACAAACGTTCCTTAGGGTCTCTTACCTAATTTTCTAAATGGGAAACTGGGTACCTCAATTCTTGTGAATGTAATTTGTTGCGAAAAAATGTCGGTGCAGTGGGAATCCTATGACGTAAGTATCACATGGCCTTAAGGGAGTAAAATATGGGTAATACCCACATACGTAAATACTTAGAGAAATTGTGTGTGTTTGTAGGTATTGAGTCACGACACACGCATTTCTGAAAATGTCCTTCGCAATGTTCATCAGGTAATGGGAGAAATAGCAGAGGATATCGATACTGAAATCCCTGATCCTTTATATAGTGAGGTATTGTTTTAAAAATTATTATTCAAATGGCATTCTGAAAGTACTTCAAAGGATGCCATGTGAAAAATCTTCTGTTAAAAAGTCTGAGGATGGCCACTGAGCGGGGACAGTGGGAATTAGGCTGAAGTTTTAGCTCCGGGAATTTTTTTTCGAATTCGGGAACAAAAGTACAATAGTAGCTTTTTCAATTTAAAAGAACCACCTTTCAACCAAAAAAGATGAATTTTTTCCAACAACAAAAATTACTTTTTTACCAAAAGATGAATTTTCTATCCAAGAAGACAAGTTCAACAAAGCTGTTGAATTGGCGACAAAAAAGATCACTTTTTAGCAAAATGATGAAATTTTCAACAAAATAATGAAATTTTTCACCAATTAATTGAATTTTTAGCCAGAAGAGATACATCCTAAGCTTAAAATATAATAGTGGACTTTTTAAGTAAAGATAATTAACTTTAAACCAAAAAAGACGAATTTCAAAAAAAAAAGTTGAAATTTCAACAAAATAATTAATTTTTCAGCCCGGTAGCAGAATTTCTAACCGCAAGAGATAAATTTTAGAACAAAAATATGACGGTACTCTTTTAAATTTGAAAGAATTATCTTTCAACCAGAGAAGGTGAATTTTAAAGAAAAATATAACTATTCTACCAACAGATCAATTTTCAATTCAAAACGACGAATTTTCCTTCCAAAAAGACGAATGTTTAATAAAACAGTTAAATTTACAACAGAATAATTTAATTTCTAACTAATTAGTAGATGTTTTAACCAAAAGAGATGAATTCTGAACCAAAAATACAATAGCGGACTTTTCAAACAAAAAGAATCAACTTTCAATCAACAAAAATTTACTTTGTAACGTAGCGCGGCTGCTGGACGCGCAAATGACCGGGAATTTTTTGTGTCCGTGAAAAATTGGGAAATTACCAGGATTTTAAAAATTTTGTGTTAAAAGACGCTTTTAATGGTTTGAAAAGTCGCCAATTGAGATTAGTTGAAATATTTCAAATTTTTTAGTGAATTAAAAACCTGTGTAATACCGTTTATTTTCAAGGACGTCTAATCAAAGAAAAAACTTTCACTAAAGTACATCAATAATAATTTTGAAATTTCTTAGGATGTATTCGTTGATCGTAGATTTAGTCTCAGGCTAAAAAACACAAATTTCTTCTTTAAACTTCTAGAATTTTTCACCTGATTCACATAATCAAATTTTCTTTTTAGACTCTACGGAAGTTCACTATCTTTTCCGCCGGAAAATTCGTGAAAAGTTCAAACCAACCAACATTGTTTCCAAATTTCTCGTTAAATTTGTCTTGTTATAAAAAACACATTCTGCCATTAACTAGAGATTGAATGAAAAAAACTCGACAATTTTAGGGAATTTCTATAAGAGGTGCTTTAAATAACTGGCAAGAATAATAGAATTTTAAATTTTAATTTGACATTGTGTTATTCCACTTACTATAACATTTCATATTTCAAATGTTACAAGATTAGAAAAGGAAAATTTGGTCAGCGAATGGTCAAGGAATTTTGAAAATGAATTTTTGCGGTCCCTCTGGAAAGAAAACAGTGGAAATTTAAATAATTTAAATATTTCTAAATGAATTATGTTCTCTCAAATGGGAGAAATACGTTTTGCCAAATTCGTCATTTGAAATGGATCCGGTCAGATATTAAAAGATCTTTAAACTATTGTGAGGGTGTTTAGCGGACTAGGAAAACGGGAAAAACCGGAAATTTCATTTGAAATCGGGAATTTTTTTCTCTTCTATCGCAAAATCTACTTTTTTCTACTTTATCCTCTTTTTATTGTTTAGTGAAGAATTAGAAATAGGAAAATCTGATGTCCTCGCGTATCATATATGAAAGCACTAAAATTTGCATTAATTTTGCAATATCTTTTTGAGAAATAGACACAGACCAAATTTAACCCATATAATTAAAATTAAATTCAGACTGTGATAATTAAATAATTGTATTCTTCGCGACGTAAATTTTGTACATGTATATTATGTTGAATTTTCCAATTCTATACATTCATTTCGGAAAAATTATAAAAAGACATTTTCAAATTGGCCGAAGCAAAAAACGTTGCTCAGAAAAAACCGGGTAAACCCCGGAAATTCCAAATTGCCTGATCACTAGACATCCTGGTTTTTCTTCCTGTTTAATTGTAGAAAATAAATGTGATAACATTAATTTCAGTTATAAAATGCGATAACGAATGTTTTTCTTGAATAAAATTGTTGATAAAACGATCAAGGGAATAAGATAAGTCTTTGTATTGACTGCTGCTTATCATACAATATTTTTTTGAATGACCGGGAAAAATCTTTGATGACTGGGAATTGCTTCTGCGTGAAAATGGCCGCCGTGTAACATAATAGTAAAATTTTTGACAAAACAATTAAATTTTCAACCAAATAGTCGAATTTTTAACAAAAAGATATGATTGCTGAACCAAAAATATAACAGTAGGCTTTTCAGTGAAACAGAGTTCACTTTCGACCACAGAAAAAGACTTTTCTATCAAAATATCAAGTTTCAATCCAAAAGGATAAATTTTCTATTAAACATAACGAATTTTAAGGAAAAAAGTTAAATTTTCGACCGAAAGAGATGTGTTCTAAACCAAAAATGTAATAGTAGATTTTTCAATGAAAAAGACTTTACTTTGACCAAAAATAGTTACGTTTTCTTATTGAATTATATTAATTCAGTTCTAATTTGAACAAAAAATGAAATAAAGGGGGATTTTCTTGGAAACAGGAAAAAAAGGAATTCTTTAAGAAAGAGGACAAGAGAGGAATGGAGAGAAGAATAGGGGAATATATTCCGGAATATAAATTGCGACGTTCCGCAAGGAAGTGGTCCATTTTTTCGATCGCAGTTCAGAAGATTAGTATTTAATTATTTAAATTTAGTTTGCTAATGTAATTACTCTATTGAATAGCTTATGAACTTAAATATGTTAAATATAAAATGATTTCTGATACATACCGGCTTTTTCTGAATGCTACAAATTCCATGCTAAGTTCCGGTTTTTCCGATCATTGGTAGCCCCGTCAAATTTTCAAGTAATAAAAAAATTAAAATGCACGAAATTCTGAAGAGCCTCAAGGTCGGAAGTTTTGTTTCCTTTATTTTTTTATTTACAAAAGCTTCACTCAAAGTATGGAAAAAGTGACAAATTTTTTACGGTTCAATAACTGCTAATGTAAACTTCATATTGTCTTAAATCAATATACCGCAACTTACAGAATACAAATAATATGCTTATTAATCAATTTAGGTGGTGTAAACAAATTCGATAACAAAATTAGCAAACAGTGCTATTACTGGTAAATATTTTTTTTTTTTGCTAAAACTGTTTCGCAATTTTATTAGTTTTTTTTTTTATTTATTTAGTAAAGAATAACCATGGTTATAAACATTTTTATGGAAAAAGATTAAAATTCAAGTTTTCTTCGGATTAGGATTTCTCTTAATTGTCTGAATTGCTGTAAATATTCTAAAGATTAATTTATGTTTGATGAAATTTGGTAAAATATAACAATTCACATTTTTGTAAACGAATTAGATAGACAAATTTAAAAATTTTATACTTTCGTGTAGAAAATTTGGTTGCATTGAAATGGTTTCAAATTATCATATGAATGACTGCTAGTAGGTGAAAATATTCAGGAAACAAATAACTATTGTTATAACCAATTCTTGTGGCAAAATATTTAAATTGGAGGTTTTTCAGATTTTAATTTCCTTTAACCCTTACTTGACACACTCATGGGGTGATCTACACCGTAGCAACAGACATTGTTTAAAAAAATAATCTAATTAATATTGTTACTTGAAAGTTTTATCCGATCATCTTGAGAGCTTACTTGAGAGGATTATGTAGGTTATATAGCCAAAAATAAAAATTAAGTATTAATTCTATAATTATTAAAGTGAGGAAAAATGGTCGTGGGGTATTTTACACCCCAGTTTGTGAAACAAGGGTTAATCGACAAGCTGACAACATATATTGCTAGAAACATTTTCGCAAAAAATGGGCTTTTTGCATTAAAAAATTCTTAAAAAATTCTTAAAAAATAAATTACTTGTGGTGTTTGAGCCATAATGATGCCAGCTTGAGATTTTATACTTCCACTTTCCATTTCTCGGAAATGGTTAACTTTTTTTGATCATAATTTTTCGGTCTCAATTCAGAAAGACTTCAGCTCGGGAGTAAACTTTTTTTTATCTTTAAATGGTGATTTTGATTGGATATAATGTTATTTCTCTCTCCTGAAATATTCCGATTTCTTGGTTATCTAGTTCTATACTGCAACCCTTTAGAAACAATAATTTAAATATTTATAAACAATTTAGATAATTATGTAACTTTAATTCATATAATGAGCTACTGGAAATTTGCATAATATAATCTAATAACATCAATTCATTTGAAATTGTTAAATTTAAAACTAAAACATATTAAACAGAATGCTTTCAAACTTGTCAATTTTGATCTTGTACCATATTTAACATTCCACATTAAATAATTTCTTATTGAAGCCTTATGAATTATACAACCATCTTGAAACACAAATAAGTGTCAAGTAGGTACTTTAAAAGTAATTGTAAACGCTCAAGTGTGTGCAAGAAATTGAAATTGTGAAACACATTTTAAAAGCGTTGGAATTATTGTAGTGGAAGTTCCAATTCGCAAAACATTTTGATTTATTTATACTGTCAACTTTCAACGAAGGCTTCTTTAACTCAATTTTATATTTCAGAGTGACAATGAAGACGATTACTTCTTGGATGCTGTTGACAATAATGATTTAATCATTAATCTGGAAGAAGAAAACACCTTGGATAAAGAACACGTTGCTTCAGATAAAAAATATACAACACTTCAAGACCTGATGGCCGGAACTGACTTCAATAAAGCAGCAACAGCACCTGCCACAAAAACAATCGGAGAAATTATAGTAATGATAGTTAGGTATTCGTTTGTTAATGCTTTATCTTGCACTGCGACTTTTCAACTATTTGCCCTTATTAATTGCATTTTCGAGACACCTATTTTACCAAATACAAAGTACATCATTGGACCGGTGCTAGAGACAATTTTTTTCACAATCAAAGTATCAATATTTTCATGAAAAATATTGAAACGACCAGTAGACAAAAAAAAAAAAAAAAAAAAAAATTGACAAACTATTTTATCCCAAGAAATGGGCGAAATTTCATGCTATTTGTATTGAATGTCGCGGGTATGCAGGCATGTTTAAACCTCGCAAAGGTCATTTTGTAACATGCAAACCATGTTACCACAAAGCTAATGTCGGGGAATGTAATAACATAAACTTTTTTATATCAATGGACCCATCCTCTCCTATCTCTGAATTATTACAAGCGAATTCAGAATATTATGACTCTATTGTCAGTGACAGTGTTTATAAGAAAGGGTTCATCAGTGATATTTACGATGGAAAGTTGTATCGTGATTTCGTAAAATCCTTAAGCGTAGTGGACAAACATAGATACGCAACGATAACGTTCAATACTGATGGGGCTCCCTTGTTTGAAAGTTCAACTTGTTCAATTTGGCCCATTTATCTTATGGTGAATGAATTGCCTTATAACGTGAGAACTAAAGAGTTTGTATTGGCAGGACTTTGGTTTGGTAAAGACAAACCGGATATGAATGTTTTTCTCGCTCCATTTGTAGAAAATATGAATAGACTTTCAAGAGAGGGAATCAAGTGCGATGTTAATGGTATCAAACGTTGCATTAAAATATTTCTGTTGGTTTGCTGTGTCGACTCAGTGGCCCGAGCCCCAGTGCAAGGATTTGTACAGTACAACGGCTACGATGAGTGCAGTTTGTGTCTTCACCCTGGGGAATGGGTTCGAAACTCACCTAAACCACGTTCCGGTGGGTGTGTTAAATATCCCCTGCTAAATACCATTCCGAAAACGCGAAATCTGGCAGAAACTATTCAACATGCTGAAAAAGCAACGCCACAAAATCCAGTCTTAGGCGTAAAGTTGCGATCACATTTAATCGATTTAGAAAAATTTGATTTAATTTGTGGTTGTGTGCCAGACAGTATGCACGCCTGTACTGGGGTAGCCAAACAGATCGCGAAATCTTTGTTTGGCACCAAAGAAAAAGTAGGAATAATGTCTCGGCGGTTGATACCACAAATTGATACACTTTTGGCCAATATAAAGTGTCCTCATCAAGTAGGCAGATTAACTCGGCCTTTCTCTGAAAAAGAATTTTGGAAAGCTCGGGAATGGGAAAATTGGACATTATATTATAGCATACCGGTTCTTCTCTATATATTGCCACACGATTTTTTGATCCATTGGGCTCTTTTTGTAGAAGCTTTATATATTTTGTCACAAAACCAGATTCAGAGTCGTGAATTAGATTGGGCCGATCAATTGCTACACAAATTTGTAGCTGGTACCGAAAAACTGTATTCAAAAGTAGCCATGACGTTTAATGTCCATTTACTTTTGCACTTATCCAAAAGTGTGTACGATTGGGGACCATTGTGGGCCCATAACGCATTTGCTTTTGAATCAGGAAACGGGCAATTATTAAGAGGGATTCATTGTGCTGAGGGTATCCACCATCAAGTATGTCGTCGAATAAGTCTGCAGTACAGTATGACAATGTTAAAAAAGAGCGTAACTCATTCCTTCAATGTGAGACAATTTTGTAGTACTGTTGGTACTAAGATGGTTCAAAAAAGTCTCCAACTTCCTGGAATCCGATATTTTGGTTCACCTTCAATGATAAGTAGGTTATGGATAGAAAATTCAAACCTCACGCCCGAAAGTACGGTTTCATATGCAAAAATGGTAAAAAGTGGTTGTCTCTTTACGACTTCAGGAAAAACTAACAAGCGCTCAGATAATACTTATGCTATGTTAAGCGACAATTCATACGCAAAATTAAATTATTTCATTGTCGACAGAAATACTCAAATGGAGTGTACCATTGTTCAGAAACTTCGACTAGTAAATGTTTTCAGGGATAAGTATACAATGTTGAAAAGAATTGAACAAGTCAGCGATGAAGAATCTGCGGTACTAACAAAAACAATTTGTCAAATATGTGTTCACGTAACAGTCAACGAACATGATTATGTATGTGCCATGCCCAATTTATATTCATATTGAAAACATAATGTATGTTACGTCTAGTAATGAAGAGTTGCGTAGAAAAGAGAAAAGTTTGTATGATACAGTAACAAGTAAGATTTAAAAAATTAACGTTGTAGCAAAAAGTTTTGTATTCAGTTAAAAATTTCGGAAATACATGTAAACAATTTTTTTTTCAATCGACAATAGAACCCTTATTTTACTTGAAGCATTGAAAACATATTTATCATACAATTCTATTCATTTTCTTTGGGCCTCTTAAAAATATTCGACAATGGCAAATTAGTTGTTTTTAAAAGTTGTTAAAAATGGTTAAAAATGTTTGAAGGAAAGGTTTTCTATATTGCACTCTTTTCATATTATTATTATATGTTGCGCAGAAGCTTTCGGCGAAACCTGAACATTCACAGTTATAGCGAAAATTGTTACATCTTTAGAAACAAATGTTCTGATTTTCAACATTCTATAAGACCGTTGAACGAGGACTGGAAATGATATTAAGGCTTTTGGACTCAAGCTCTCACCTCAAAATGCAATTACTTCATTTTAATAAATAAAATACTAGATTACAAATACTTTTGAGATACCCAGCGGAAAATTTTCATTTGAAATCGCCGTACGATTTAGTATTTACAAACTATTTAATGCCTTATTTATTTTGTAAAATAAGGTTATTGAATTTGGAGGTTACAGATTGATTCCGACAGACTCAACAAATTTCCCTTTTCGCTCTAGTAAAAAAATTATACACATATGTCCCAGAAAAATTGTGCGACGAAAAAAAAAACAGAAATCAAAGTTTATAAACGAACCTATTATTAAGTATGTACTTTACCGTTCAGTCAATCTGAAAATTATTCCAACCTTTATTCAAGGTTCATTTAGGTCAATATTGTTTATTTACGAAAGTTATTTGGATTTTTGTTTATTGCTTCTGTAATAGACAAATGCTTCACTTCTCATTGAATTATAATTATCAATAGCTGACTTTATTCCTGAAAAGATTCTTTGTAACTATTCAGTTGAATTTTATTTTAAAAATTTGATTTAAAAGTAAGACTTCTTATCATTCTTACAAATAAAATTAGTCCTGAAATATTCTTATTGTAGTAGAAATCAACAAAAGAAAGTTGTGAAGAATCTTTTAAGGAGTAACATGAAAACTTCATCATTAACCCTCGAGGGACACACCTCCAAGTAAACGATATTTTTGGCTGAAAAAAAATCATTAGTGATGTTGAAACAATACAAAATAGGAATAAAATATTGACAAAGCCTCAATAATAATTTAACTATTCGAAAACAATACTTGAAAAAAAACGTAGACATTCGGAAAAAAATCGGAAAATCCGTGCAGTTACAGTGACCTGAACTGTCCTTTAAGGGTTAATTAGGATTAAATGTTAATTTAAGATTTTTTCTCTAACAAAATTGAAAGAAAAATTCCGAACAAATTTGTCTACAAGCATATTTTCAATATCTCCTGCTAAATAATTACAATTAATAATCAGTATATCTTACTGAATAAAATGTTTATCTAAGTATAAATTATTATTGAATTTCAAACGTAATCTTAAACCCTGATTGTAAGACTCCACCGCAGTATTTATAAAAAATTTGAAAATATATTCCATTATACATATTTACCATAGCACTTTATTTATATGACCCTTTTTAGATGTTTAAAATACAAGCTTCAATAAATAAATAAATAGATAATTCACTATTATACTTACCTTTTTTCCGTTTCGTAATTATTACAATGTGCAAAAATTATGATGCTTTGCAAAAAATTGATTTAAAACATTTACAAAATTTCCTATTAGGATACTGCTAGGACCCGGCGTCAGATCCGACGTCGGATCCGGTCCCAAATTCCGACGACGGTTTCAAAGTCTTTTCCGGCGTAGTTTCCGATTACGGTTCCGGCGTCGGATCCCTGGCGGACCGGCCGAACGCAAACATTACTCTACAGCGTAACGGTAAAGTAATGGTAAAGTAATGGTAAAGTAATATGGCATTATAATTAATAAAAGAAACAAAATTAATATGTAAACTGTTGCAATTATAATAAAGCGTTAAAATTTACGTTAAATGGTCATGCCGTCATTGCAACAACTTGCTTTCTCATCGTTAAAAAATAAAAAAACAAAGTGGCTGTCATTCAAGTCAGGCCCCTGCAGACTGGCAACCCACTTGAAGCCCCGTTAACGGGTTGCCAATATGCAGGGGCTGGACTGCAATGACAGTCACTATGTTTTTTTATTTTTTAACGCTGCAAAAGCAACTTGTTGCAATTACAGCATGGCCATTTAACGTAAATTTCAACGTTTTATTATGATTGCAACAGTTAACATATTAATTTTGTTTCTTTTATCAATTATTATGCCATATTACTTTACCATTACTTTACCATTACTTTACCGTTACGCTGTAGCGTAATGTTTGCGTTCGGCCGGTCTGCCAGGGATTTTTCAGTAGGGAAGTGACTAAAAGTAAGAAAGTGACTCACTGCCTTGCAATAATGCATTGCAAATGGCGTACTTCCACATTTTTAACGTTTAAATTTAAACTTTTGACTTTTTCGCGTTGTAGCAATTTCGAATCCCAAAATTTTGTATTTTTGACCTAACCTATAACTTAAACGAAAATTGTGAAAATTCAAACAATAAGCCCGCATTCTAAAAACGAGGCAAATTTTAACGTTAAAATTCAAGTTGTCAAATCGAAGCCTCAAAAATTAAAAATTGTTACAATATTAGTGTTTTGTAAATTGTATTGGAATCCTAAAAGAGTATAATTGGTTGAGAATCGAAGGACATACAGCAAAGTATACAGCATACAGCATATAGCTCGGTTATCCGCGCATAAACAAAATATTTCAAAAATTTATTGTTGGCAGGATTTTGAAATTTTTGGAAGTTTACATTTTTAAATGCCTAGAAGGCAAAAAAGTCTAATAAATTTTTTTGGATTTTAGTAACTTATTTCCTGAGAGATATAATTCGTATTAAATTCACCCCCGTTTACCAGTGACCGAAATGCACTAGGAAAAAATCGCCAAGACCCAGAAATAAACATGGGATATACAACGATTTTTTTAAATTTTAGTACTTAATGAGATTATCTTTATAACTTGTGATTTCAAAATTTTTTTATGTAATAAAATTTCTTTTTTACATAAATACTGTAGGAAAAAATCGAAAAGATCCCGATGTCGAGATTATAATTACAGCAAATTTTCTGTACTTTTAGGGACTACTAAAATATCCCGAAAAATAAAATTCCTGAATCTTTAAAACTTCCGAATAATAAAATTCCAAAAATAATAAAATTCTCGAATATTTCATAATATTACCGAATTAGAAAATTCCCAAATAATAAAATTGTTGAATTATAAAATATCCGAACTAGAATATTCCATAATTATAAAATTCCAGAATTAACATAATTAAAAAATTGTTTCTTAAGAAACATAATTTATTTGTCAAAAATACGATATTAAAATATTTCTATCGAAGAAATTTTTGTTTAATATTTTAAGTTTTTTAAAATTATTGTTTGAATTTATAATAAAAATAACTCTATAAAAATTGTATAAACAAACTAATGTCAAACACGTGCGCGTTTATAATTTAAAAAAAATACTATATACATTTTTAACCAAAATTTGTTATCCAGTAATATTTCTTTTTCATTGTTATTTTAAATTTAAACTGTAATTTTTTAAGACTTTGAACATTAAAAAAGTTTTTTCCCTGGTATAAATGTTTGATTATTTTAATTTAAAAAAATATTTATCAAAGAAAATCTTCTTCAACACTGGCTTTTTTCGAAATTTCTGTTTGTTTTTTTTCTTTTAAATTAAGAATTCGATTTTCGAGAAAACGTTTTCAACATTTTTGAAAAATACTATATACAAAAAACTCATCTCAAGCTTCAGATCTGAAAAAATGCTGTACATTCGTAGAAAAAAGTGAACATATTAGAAATTATAATACCGATAATACCATAATACCAGCGCTTCTGTCATTATTTCTTCCAAATATGTATTTTCGGTGTGCCTAGACATTGCGCTATTCATTATTACATTCAAAAGTGCGGTGTTCTTGAAGCCACTGTAAAAAAGTGGGTGTAATATTACCACGTTGAACTTTGGAATCTTTTCGGATCACCTGTAACGTAGTAAATCTACGTATTTTTTTGTAAATTGAATGTAGATAATTTAAATTACAAAAGGCTTGTGATTTCACAACTAGCTCTCAAATCACAGTTCGTATGTAAAGCAACCTAACAATGTGTGGAAATAAATTCGGCTTGTGATATAACCCTACTCGTAAAATGCGTTTTCTTTGTAATGATTAATAATTTTCGTTTGTAAAAAAATGAGGAATTGGAATCATGATGGAAGGAATAAATTTTACCTTCAACACTTTCAAGAACGAAATTTGTATTGAAATAAATATCGCAAGTTGCGCTCATACTTCATGGGCAATTTAAATATATTTGGAAATATGTGAACGTTCAAATTATGTACCAATAACACTTTAAAGAACGAAATTTTTATTCGAAATAAACATTGCAAGTTGCATTCAAGTTTCGCGAACGTTTTAAAATATAATAAATAATATATTAACGTTTTTTTATGCATTGTCTTCAACCAGGAAAAGAACGGTAAAAACGTTTACATCCGAATTCTGTTTTTTCGCAATCACAATTTTTGTGCGCACAAATCGGAAATCACAAAGTTGCCTTACATGATACTTCGCATGTAATTGTACCACTATC
>CAKNXH010053160.1:0-30434 GCA_932178445.1 Andricus quercusramuli | reverse complement strand
TTTGAATATATGCAACAACCTCGTTCAAACCGCACATTTTTCATTTAGAAATCGGCAAATTTGAATGTCTGTGTAAAAGTTCTCAATCTCGGCAAATAATCGGTACTTTTTGTCGAAGATTTTATTTATTTATTACACTAGCGGTCACAAAGTCCTCCTTCAATCGCTCTACTCAGATGAAAGTGTTTGCTTCCGGCGCTGGCTCAATCAGAAATGTAATATTTTAAAAACTTACCCTAAGTAATTATATGCAATTTTTAGTTCTTCTTTGATTTGACTAGAAACAAATATATTTGAATATATGCAACAACCTCGTTCAAACCGTACATTTTTCATTTAGAAATCGGCAAATTTGAATGTCTGCGTAAAAGTTTTCAATTTCGGCAAATAATCGGGAATTTTGTTCGAAGATTTTATTATCCATCATGAATAATTATATTGCGTTATGTACATACTGTTATTAAATTTAATACAAAGTTATTCTCTTCAGGCTTTACACCTGACGTAAAAGTGTGGGAAGTAGGATTCACAAAGTCAGGAGAATTCAAACAGATCTCTACAGCTTTTAACCTTGCTGGCCATTCGTCGGGGGTATACGATTTTGGATTCAGTGCCGACACTAGTTACATGGCCACTGTATCGAAGGATGGGACTTACAGATTTTACGATACGAAGAGTGAGTGATTTAATTGATTCAAACAAACTTTCAGGTCAGGACTTCACATTATCCCTACTGAAATTTTTGAAAATTCGAATTATAGTTGAGTTTGAAAAAGGCCAAGATCCACGAATACTCGTTAACGGACCCTGGGAATCTGCAACACCTACTACTCTTGCCTTATCACCTAACGGAGAAGTTCTGGTGATTGCCCATGGATCATCTTTGTCATTTTACATCACCGTAACAGGATCATTTGATACAACTATCGACGATATTTTCAGTGGTGAGTATTTTTCTCAATCTTAAAAAAAGCACCTAAGAAAAATCTCGAAATCTCGATTCATTGTTATCCTTTTATTTTCACGGTTACTGGATCGTGTGAATATATTCATTGATGAATTTTAATGAAAAAGTGAAGCTGCAATAACAATAGGGTATTAAAGGTTTAAGGGTTTAAATAAATTAAACAAATTATAGACCGTTTAGAATACTGCCCTTTATTCGATGAAGGCTTATGTGTGACTGAAATGGAGAGCATGTATGACGATTCCATACGATTCTGTATGACAAAGAAGGACCACACAGAAGTATATCTTATCTCGATATTTATCAAACAAAACTTGGCCAGTCGACTGAGCCTTAATTCTAGGTATATGAGTCAGATCTTCATACTAAAACTTAATGTTAAAATTCTCTTTTTGTTCTGTAATTATGGAATATTTCTAACAGGTATATTCCAATAC
Organism: Andricus quercusramuli; assembly: GCA_932178445.1. NCBI lineage: Eukaryota > Metazoa > Arthropoda > Insecta > Hymenoptera > Cynipidae > Andricus > Andricus quercusramuli. The sequence goes on along the minus strand of CAKNXH010053160.1, from coordinate 29,030 downwards.
CTAACTCTCAGAGCTGCAACTCTTAACTTTTACTCTCTTGTTTTTAGATAGATAAATGAACGAAAATCTCTTTCTTTGATTGGTCAAAACATCAACTCTTTCCAAACCTCATACCAAACGAGTTTTGTCGAGAGTAACAGCAGCCCCATGCCACTTCTCTGTGGAGGCCTGAGGAAAATATTGTCATGAGAGTTGACGGTCGCCGTGTGGTAGCGCCAGCTATGCAGTTGGCCTATAATTCAATGCATTTATTTCTACTAACTACAACAAATTATTATTCAGGGGCAATTAAATTAGACATATAATTATTTGTGTAATTTCTAAATATCCGAAAAAAATAGTGTAGATTTTATCATATTTTTCATTATAAAGTATAATATAATATTCGCTTCTATCGTATATTTTTCAAGGGCTTTGGATCTGGACGGGTTCTATTTATTACACAAGAAAAATGCACCACTTGTAATAATAATAATAACTTTGATGATAAACAATTCGTACAAGGTCATTCGCTACGGCTCGCTTCTGGCGTACTGAGGAATGCCTCCCGCATCCTTTCCTACCTCCCTTATTCTTTTGGCCACGGTGGCTTCATAGGGTCGTGCACTCTGTCGTTTTCCTTCAATGTCCTTTACAATGTACCTATCCCTACATAAACTTTTCGTTACTTCATAAGGACCTTGATACGCACGATCTAACTTACGACTCACCCCTGTTGATTGTTTCTGGCGTTCGACCGATACAAGTTCCCCACCTGTATAGTTTTTCGCTTCTTTTCGTCTCTTATCAAATTGCTCCATCATTTTTTCCCTATTTTTACTTAACAAATCGCTCACAGGCTCCTTTTCTTCTTCCAAACTCAATGACTCATTTAATTCTAACAGTTCTCTCGTTAGAGGATTTGTACTGAAACCTACACCTTTCTTTTTATAAACCAACTCATAAGGAGTTCTTTTGTCACCCTATGCTCACAGTTATTTACTGCCCATTGCACTTCAAACAATCGATCATCTCAATCATTCCCTTCTTCGTTGGCAGTCGTTGCCCTACAAGTTAACAAAAGTCGATTCAAAAGCTTCACTTGACCGTTCGCTCTCGGAGTCGAAGTCGCAACTTTTACATGCTCAATTCCTGCATCTCGACAGAATTCTTCGAATATCTTAGACGTGTACGCTGTACCTCTATCTGTAATTATTCGCTTTGGTTTCCCGTAATTTGCCATAAACTCTCTCATAAATAAAACTACTTCCTCGGTATTCGTTGAATTCACGGCCTTCAATACAGTATATTTACTAAATCCGCATATGATCGCTAAAACATAATTATTTTCTCGTTCTGTCGTGATAAAAGGACCCAAATGATCCATATGCATTACTGAGAAAGGTTCGCCACCTTTATCCAACGGATGCAAAAATGCTGGTTTCTTCCCACCTTCATTTTTGCAATACAAGCAATTAATACATCGACTTACATACTTCGTTACAAAATCTCGCATTTTCGGAAAGTAGTAAGTTTCTTTCAGTGCTGACATTGTCTTATCTATACCCGTATGGCACAGATTACAATGAGTTTCCGAAAGAATCTCATGACGCAATTCTTCCGGTATATACAATCGTATTCTACCCTTTGTCGTTCGATAAACTCGAGCATCTATCATGGTAAATTTTGTATGAGTTTCCGCATTTCCTGCTTCTAATTGATCTCGAATAGTCATGATCTCGTCGCTAGCTCTCTGCATCGCTGCTACCCAATCTGTTGTAATCGTTATTCCTAACATAGGCAAACCTGTCAACTCCATTTCTATCGCTTCTTCTACTGGATGCCTGCTAAGAGCATCTGCTACCGCATTATTTTCACCTTTCTGATATTCGATTGTGTAATTGTACTCAGACAATTTCACGAACCATCGACCTATCCTCGGACTTAAATCTACCTTTGATGCTAACAGTTTCGAACTATTACAGTCAGTTCTAATTACAAATGATATTCCTATCAAGCAGACCTGAAATCTTTCCAAGGTGCAAACAATAGCTAACGCTTCCAATTCATATGAATGATATTTCGATTCATCTTTCGTAGTCTTCCTACTAAAAAATTAAACCGCATGCAACTTTCCGTCTTCTCCTTCTTGCAGTAAGATTCCGCCTATTCCCTTTGAACTCTCGTCTGTGTGAACTTCAGTTCTAGCTTCCGGATTATAAACTTTCAAAATTGGGTGATTTGTTAATCTTTCCTTTAAATCTAGAAACGCTCTTTCTTGATCTTTCCCCCAGACGAATTTGACATTTTTCCCTATCAGATCGGTTAAAGACTTCGCAATCACAGAATACTCTCTCACAAACCTTCTTAAATAACCTGTCAACCCGAGAAAACTTCTGACATCAGAGATGTCTTTAGGAACAGGAAATTCTTTTACTACGTATAGTTTTCTTTGTCCTGTAGCAATTCCTTCTGAAGTTATCTCAAAACCTAAATACTCTATCTTTTTACTCAAGAAGAAACATTTCTCTAACTTTAAAGTTAAATTCGCTTTCCTCACTGAATTTAAAACCAATCTAAGCTTCTCGATTCCCTCATCGACTGTCTTTGAAGGAATTATAATGTCGTCTACATACGCCATCGCTACAGTGTATCTCAATTTACTCAAAACTTTATTTATCAAACGCTGAAAAACTGCCGGTGCATTACATAATCCAAACGGGACCCTCAGAAAGTTATACATACCATCTGGTGTGATAAACGCAGTTATATGTCTGGAATCCTTTGCCATTGGTACTTGATAGTACCCACTACTGAGATCCAACGTTGTAAAATATTTCATTCCTTGCAATCTATCAAGCTGTTCATCAATTAGAGGTATTGGAAACTGTTGCTTCACTGTCACTTTATTTATACCTCGGTAATCGATGCACATTCTCACGTCTCCTGTCTTGTTCTTCACCAGCAATACCGGACTAGCAAAATGTGACTCGCTATCTTCTATCATACCTGCTTCTTTTAGTTCTTGCACCATACTCTGGATCTGCTTTCTCTCAACATATGACACTCGATTCGGACGACGATTGACCGGTGTCGAATCAGTCAAATTAATTTTCATTTCTGCTAAGTGAGTGCATCCTATCTGACGCATGTTCTTGGCAACCAAATCTTTATATTCATTCACTGTGTTTAAAACTTTCTTTGCGTCTTCTCCCTGTAGTCCCGTGTTGATCTCTTCCATCGTGATTGAAGTGTCGTTCACTTCCCTGCTGCAGACATCCGGCTGGCTCTCTATCGTCTCGGCTCTCGTCAGAAGTGTTCCTTCTTTAATGTTGACGTCCTTCCCAGTCATATTTAGAACAGGAACCTTGGAAATTCCTTCTTCGTCGGTGCTGATGAAACATCTTGGCATCATTCTCCCATCTTCTCGAATTCCTCCTTCCAGACAAAGATCCTCATTAGGAAAGTTGGCACGTACCGAAACAAATCCAACATAATTGTTTGGTATCACCATGGCTTCTCTTGCCCAAATCGGAGTTTTGGCTTCCTGCTCCAGGGTAATATTTTCCATGTCTTCACTTGCATGCATGAAAATTATCTCGTATGGTTTACTCTCATAAACCACTCCGTCTGTAAATGGCTGTCCTACTATCAGCGGGATACTCTGGGCCTCATTTGGTACGACATGTATTTTGACTGCCATGCCAACTCCATCGATCGAGAGTTCCGTTTCCAGCTCCCCGAGTGTCGGTACTCTCCCATTTCCATAACCTGTCAGCCGTTCACACGATTCGTGGTATTTGAGTCCCAATTGCTGTGCAGCATCCTCTCGTAAAGCTACCGCCTCATTTCCAGGGTCCACATAGCTTTTTATCATTTTTCCGTTTATAAAGGCTTCTTTGAAATATTTTAGTTTCTTTTTACCCTTTTGAATATGTAGGACCTTTTTGTCACTACCTTCATTTGCCGATTTCTCTCCGGTGATCTTGCTCCTGCAATCCTTTGCTCGATGACCTGGTTTGTTGCACAAGAAACAATTATTGCTTCTTGGCTTAGGACAAGCACTGGCTGCGTGTCCTTCTTCCTTGCAATTAAAACAGGTAAAATTCTTCCTTTCCGTTTTCTGATCTCTTTTATTATCCTTGCTTTCGAATTTTGGCTTTGATTTTTCGTCATTGTGTAACAGATGGGTCGCGCTCTTTAAATCCGGCAATAATTTTGTTGGTGCACTATATCGAGACAAAGGTCCCAAATAGTCTCTTATCCTGCTGTTGTTCAATCCATCGACGATCCATTCTACACTTTCCTTTTTTGAAATTTTTGCTTTGTTGCATTCGGCGAATTTCTCATAAAAGTATTCAGTGATATCTTGTCCAGGCCGTCGTCGATAATTTTGAGCATATTTTCTCTTTTTCAGTTCACTCTCTTCACATGGGAAAGCTTCCTGTAAAAGTTCTTTCCACTCGTCCCAACTGCGTCTTTCTGCTGGCAAACTGTCTCTCCATGTCTTCGCAACACCTGTCAGTTTGGAGAGAGCATAATGTGTTTTGGCAACGTCATCCCATCCGTAGAGTTGCTCGAAGATCTCAATTTTTCCTATCCACTCATCGATGCTTATTTCTTCCTTTACGGGGTCAAAGGCTGGCAGCACGTTGTCCATCTCTCTGAAGAATCTTCCCCTCTCCTCGTCCCCCATCCTGTCTCTCCGCTCTAGCACCATCAGTGCTGGATGACTGTCGTCTGAGATTTCCTCCCTCTCTAAATTCCCTCTCCCTTCTCCAGCAGGGCTGCGCGCTCCCTCTGCGTCACCCTCTGGGCCCTCTCCTACTCTTTCCAAGTTTAAGAAATTTCCACTGCTTCCCGGCACTGAAGCGTCACTTTCACTTTTCGAAGCTTCACTGTTAGAATTTTCAAATTCCTTGCTATTTTCACTATCACTGCCTCCGTTCGTTGGATTTCTTTGATCACTTCTTTCACTGTCTTCTAAATCACTATTTTTGCTGTCTCTCCCAGCTGTTGCTTCACTTTGTTTCGCTCTTTGGCGAGTGTTCATCACACCTACACAATCACTTCAATTTGTATCTTCACTTAGAGAAAACTATCAATCTATCACTATTTTTCACAGGCTATCCAAATGTGCACGTTCTATCCACGAACATAATCCCTGTAATCAAAAGAAACACGGTTCTATCCACGCGCGAATTTTCCGATGCTTCGTTGAGCACGCACAAATCTCGTACCGACGCCTCGACCGCGTCCTATCAATTTTCCATCAATTTTCTTTCTTTTTTAAAACACACGTCCAGGATCCTACTTCTGAATTTCTATCGTATATTTTTCAAGGGCTTTGGATCTGGACGGGTTCTATTTATTACACAAGAAAAATGCACCACTTGTAATAATAATAATAACTTTAATGATAAACAATTCGTACAAGGTCATTCGCTACGGCTCGCTTCTGGCGTACTGAGGAATGCCTCCCGCATCCTTTCCTACCTCCCTTATTCTTCCCTACATTTGGGTAGGAACTTCACTAAATTTATTTCCGAACAAATTAAAACTGGGAGCCTATTGTCACATTTTTTTTCTGAACCTCGAAATTTTTTGAACGTTCGAACTTTTTTTATACATAAAATATCGGCCTCAAACTTCCAGAAATGCAAGAGCCGACTGGAAAGTACGTTAAATGCCATAATTCAATAATAAAAGATATAAAAAAAATTATTTCAACTAAATCACATCCGACTCTAGAACGAGCCAGCTGTTAGATTCTCGTGTAGTGGCCGCCAGAGGTATTTTGCTGTATCACATGCCCTTAAGGAATAAAATAAGCCCTACAGCATTAGGATTAAACAATAGATGCAAATGTTACCTGAAGTGAGAGAGAAGAACATTAAACCCTAAAAACTATTGTTAAATAAGCAATGAAAATTGTGAAATATTTATTTCAAAAGTTCACCTCGAGCTCTTTTCCAAAACTAGTTATAATTAACAATAAAATATTTCCCTCGATTTCATAAATCACTTTTAATAAAGTTTATTTTTTAGCTTTAAATAACTTCAATTCATTTTTAATTAAAAAACATGTAATAAAAATGTCCTTTTCGTCTTAAATCTTAAACTAAATTTCATGTAAATATGTATGCCGAAAAGCAAATTTTTGATTGAGTTCATTAAAATTAATTAAATTTGTTTACAATGTATAACTTTTGTTCATTTTTTGAAACTTGATGCAGATTATTACATTCTAAAGCAGTTTTTTTAGCTTTATTTTTCTTAGAAGATGGAAAATGTCGCAAAGATCACTCCAAAGACTCAAAGATTATTTAAAATTGTCAGTAAATTATTTTTTTCTATAATTTGCGAAATTGTCGATGACGTGGCGCATGCGCAGTGTCGACCTTTCCGGGCAACAATGAAAAAAGCCCTGGCGGACCGGCCGAATGCAAACATTACGCTACAGCGTAACGGTAAAGTAATGGTTAAGTAATGCTAAAGTAATATGGCATTATAATTAATAAAGGAAACAAAATTAATATGTAAATTGTTGCAATTATAATAAAACGTTAAAATTTACATTTGAATGGTCATGCCGTAATTGCAACAAGTTGCTTTCTCAGCGTTAAAAAATAAAAAAACAAAGTGGCTGTCATTCAAGTCGGGTCCCTGCAGACTGGCAACCCACTTAAAGCCACGTTAGCGGGTTGCCAATATGCAGGGGCCCGACTGCAATGACGGTCACTATGTTTTTTTATTTTTTAATGCTGCAAAAGCAACTTGTTGCAATAGTGGCATGACCGTTGAACGTAAATTTCAACGTTTTATTATAATTGCAACAGTTTACATATTAATTTTGTTTCCTTTATTAATTATAATGCCATATTACTTTACCATTACTTTAGCATTACTTTATCGTTACGCTGTAGCGTAATGTTTGCGTTCGGCCGGTCTGCCAGGGAGTGGACGGACACAGTGAAAAAAGTAAATGGAAGCAGTGAAAAAAGTGAGGCACAGTGAAAAAAGTAAATAATGTGCAAACTACTTCGTGTTACTCCGGGTGTGTTCGTGCTGCCTCGGGTGTGCTCGTGCATCGTGCACAGTCAACTTCATTATATATTTTCCGACTCCGTCCCTAACCTAAAACTCCGTCAGTTTCTCCGAAACTACGGTGTCATTGTTGCGCCAATCGACAAAAAATAGCCTTCTTTTACACAAAAAACAGGTAAACAAAAACTAGCCCTCTTTAAACAAATTATAAAAAAAGTATCGTGTCCCACACATTCTCATCTAGAGAATGTATTAGATTTGTGTAAAATTTGACCCCCCCCCCCCCCCCCGGGTGGTGTCAAATGTCCACGTTTTGAGACCTTCTGAACCCAAAAAACAGGTTTTCGTGAATGTGTCGGTCTGTCTGCATGCGTGCATGTGGGTGTGTATGTGAGTATGTATGTAGATTTTTATTCTGTAGCAAAATAACTGTCGAAAGAATTGACAGATTGGATTGGTCTTTGGTATACTCTTCAAGTATCCTAAAATGAAGGTCAAGTTCGTTAGCCAGCCATTTTGGATGGAAATTTAAAAAGTATGAGCATTTTGATAATTTTTGAGATCACTTTTTTTCAAAATTTGAAAATTATGTGTGCGGCTGTTTATAGTACTCGAAAAGTCCAACAATCTATTATCATGACATTTTTCGATAAAACGAAAATTTTCAGAGTTACAGCATTTTCAAAATCCAAAAGAAGAAACGAAAATTAACATTTTCAGCCAAACAACGCACGATACGAAAAAAAAGTCATGGCAAGAAAAATGTTTCTTTTTGCACGCCCTACAAGATTGTCATAACAACTTTTTGAATTTTCTTGAAAAATCGAAAATTCACATTATTATTGCACAAAAAATAATCAAAAATAAAAAAATTCAATTTTACGGTCAAACTATGCAAGATACGACAAATGATGATTGAAGAAAGTTTGTGCCTAAAAAAAAAGATCTATAAATTTATTATTGGTCACTTTTCGATGGGATGTGTAGTTTTTGTTTTAGTCGTAAAAAAGAACATTAACAGTGAAAAAATCAGCCCGATAAGTGGGTACATTCTCATCAAAACTTTGCTTATTACATTCTCATCAGAGAAGGTATTAGATTTGAGTAAAATTTGACCCCCCCCCCCTCCCCCCCGTTTTTGTCAAATGTCCACGTTTTGAGATCTTCTGCACCCAAAAAACAGGTTTTCGTGAATGTGTCTGCATGTGTGAATGTGTGTATGTATGTAGATTTTTAGTCTGTTAGCACGATAACTTTCGAAAGAATTGACAGATTGGATTGGGCTTTGATATACTCTTCCAGTATCCTAAAATGAAGGTCAAGTTCGTTAGCCAGCCATTTTTGATGAAAATTCAAAAAGTAAGTGCTTTTTCAAAATTGTTGAGAACACTTTTTTTTCAAATTTAAAAATTCTATGTACGGATATTCGTAGAACCGAAAAAGATAAACAATTTACCCCAATGATTTTTTTTATTAAACAAAAATTACTGGAGTTATAGCATTTAAAAAATTCCAAAAAACAAACGAAAATGAACATTTTAAGCAAAAAAATGCACGACAAGAAAAAAATCCAGAAGAAGAAAAATAATAAAAAATCAAAAATTCCATTTTGCGGTCAAAATATACAAGTTATGAAAAAAATAAGGAATGAAAAATTGTGTATGTAACAAAGATCTACAAATTTGTTATGGATCACTGTTTGGTCGGATGCGTAGTTTTTGTTTTATTCGTAAAAAATAGCATTAAAAATAGAAAAATTAAATCTTTGGAAAAACAACGCTAGGTACGTAAAAAGACGATAAGACCAAAATTGTGCATTCAAAAAAGATCTACAAATTTATTGGCAATCACTTTTTGATAGAATCCATAGTTTTTGCTTTTATTATTATTATTATACCATTAAGCCATTTCCCTTTCGGGGTAGGCGTGACCTGCTCGGTTGGAAAATAGTGAAATAGGTATATAGGTGTAAAGTAGGTTGGTATATGGATATAAGGTAGATAGGTATATAGGTGTTAGGTATAGATGTTTTAGATTGATCTGGGGTTTGCGTGTTATTTATTTGAATGACACGTTCACTCCGCAACACTGCTCCGACCCAGGCTGCTGATCAATCTCTCTAGCGATCACCCCAAGTGAGGAGCCTCACAAAATTGTTATGTGTGGTTCCCCACTTGGGCCCGTCAGTATCCAAGGTCTTTGTTTCAGGCGTCATTCACTCTATTGTCACTCTGTTTACAAACTATTTGTCGCCACACTTTTCTGTCCTGGCATACTACTCTAGCTTCCTTCACATTCATGCATTTCGTCATGCAAGCTCTTTTGTTTCTATGACTTCTTATGTCTCTACGGATTAATGTCTCATTCACAGATTCTAACCGTTCTTTCCGCTGTCTACCTCTGGGCCTTCTGCCATTTACTTTACCTTTATACACTTGCTTCGTCAGTCGTTCATCTTTCATTCTTTCAAGATGTCCGAACCATCTTAACTGATTTCTTTCCCATATGTCAACTAGTGTCTCTCCTGTACCACATTCTTTGAGGATTGTCTCGTTTCGGACTTTGTCCATCAGTGTTTTTCCGCATATTATGCGCAGAGGTTTCATGCCGAACGCGTTGATTTTACTCCTGTCCTTTTCTTGACAGGTCCATGTCTCGCTACGGTATAGTACAGTTGGTTCGAAAATAGAGTTATGTATGGCCATGTTAGCTTTTTTTGATGTTTTTATTTGTGAGGATGGACCCTGCTCTACCGATAACCTGCTTACCCTTATTTATGCGCCTATCTAACTCCCCATCTATTTTTCCGTCGTTAGTGAATAGACTACCTAGATATACGTATTTCCCAACTTGTTCTAATCTCTCATCATTTAGGACCATGTTGCATATTGTTTTCTCACTTTTTCCCTCAAACACCATGATTTTCGTTTTATTCACGTTAATTTTGAGGCTCATGTTCTTCATGCTTGTATTAAGTTTATTCAACATTCTTTGCAAGTCTTTGACTGATTCTATCATAACAATCTTGTCATCTGCGAAAGCCAACCCACGTACCTTGACGGTTTCGAGACCTACACCTTCTTCGTCGAAGAGGGCAGTTCTTAGACACTTATCCAAGAATATGATAAATAGCCACGAGGACATAACGCATCCTTGTTTCACGCCTTGCATAATATCGAACCATTCACTCTGTTTCCCATTTACCCTTACACTCGCTTTACTACCTGTATATATTGTTTTTATTGCTTGTAGGAGCCCTCCATTTACTCCATACTCTTTAAGGACTTCTTACAAATTACTTCTATTTGCCTTGTCAAATGCTTTTTCTAGATCAATAAATGCACAGAAGACTTTCTTTCCAACTCTCATTCATACCAATCACATTGTATATGAGTATAAATAACTAAAGTTAGTTCACGCCTCTTAAAAATAATTACATAAAGTATAGTCACTTCTTAAATTCGTCGAGTATTATCATATGAAACAACAACAACAGTCATACAATTTCTCTCAAACAGGATTAAAAACATAACAAGTACTCCTGGGGTCGTTCTAAAACTATATGTCAAGATAACAATCATTAGTTTTGTATCCACAACAAGTAGGGACACTAGCATTCGCTGGCTGGTCAATGTTCAAAGTTTTCTTTTTTCTTTTCACTTCCAAACGGTGAACTGGTATTATCTTTCTTTTCAGAAGCGGAACAACTCGGAAATGATTATTCATTTTATAGCAACTGAACCTGTGTTCAATAAAGTCATCCCCCTGAATGACTCTAGGATTGTAACATCCCGATTTCAGAAATTTATAAGCCTTGTATTCATTCAGAAAAATATACCCCAACTCCGCATCACCTGATCTCGTAAGCGATGCTACGAACAGTCGAACCTCGTCTAAAATAGCAAAAGCTTCAACATTTATTAAACTTTCTGTTGTTTCGTGTTTATAAATTCAAATGCTAGAATCAATCCCCTTATTGATGTTTGCATCAGAATTATAATTACTCAGACATTTTTCAGATATATTTTTTAAGTAAATAATATTATTGTTATCAATCAATTCAGAAATGCCATTTCTACGCCCTTCTCCTGTATAATTAAGTTCTTCCGAATGGCAATCATCATTCGAAATATAATTACACAATAAATTCAATAATTCTTCTTAAAAAAATTTTCAATATCATTAAAGCGACTAGAAGCACGAGAGCACGTCTTCTCCTTTTCATCTTTAATACACAGTTCAGCATTCCTAATACTTTTATTATTTACATCGTGTGAATAACACGTGTTGATAACTAATGCATGACTCATGGCATTGTAATTGAAGGGCTGGATCGAAGAATGGGATGTGCGCTTGGATCACCCTGAACGTTGTGCAATCTCCCGAAAATCCCGCATGTCCCGTTCGCCCGTGTTTACATTAAAAAAAAGGTACAACTCTTTGATTCTCAGAGAACTTCCAGTGAGAAAGTGGTTCCGTAGGGATTAACGAATAAATCTGCGCAAGCAGCATATTAATTCGTTTTGTATATCACAAGATATCACGAGCTTAGTAAAACGAAATGATGCGCGCTGAGGAAACTTAAATTTGGAATAACAAAAAAAGATACCTGATAATATTTGTTAGCTATACAAACCTCGATTACAACCCTTTTCTTGACAGAAAATGACCTTTCATTTAGTAAATTATATGAACTGATATTATTTATAGGCAAGTCTATGATCTTTCTATGTATAAATAAAAATTTATACATTTTTTCTGATATGCAAGTAAATTCAGATTCAGAATCAATAATAGTAGGTATTGGAATATTAATGAAAAATGCGATCAAAATTGGACTGTTAAGTTTGGTGGAACTCCTGTGAGATAGATTTCCTCTGGAACGGAAAATTGGAAGATCATATACGCATAAATCACTTTTTAAATTCATTTCATTTTTTCCAAAATTATCACGAAGTATTTGCTTCTTAAAAACATTAGGTTGTTCCTTTTTCATATAATTACATTGACAAAAGCATTCATATTCAGTGTTTATAAGATCCATTTGATTATATCCATAATAATAATTAGCATTTTTATTTTTCGGTTTTATTTTTAATTTAGCTTCTTCAGTGTAGATCGTATCTAAATCATAACTAAATCTTGAGAAACCTTAATAATATTTGTAAAATCAAGAGCAATCAATGCCTCGCGAACACGAATTGGCATTGGTTGTATTATCCTATAGTGCTTTTCATATGGTTCAATAGTAGGTTCAAAATATTGAGATTCTTTTACTTGTTCCCAGAAATATGATTGGAGATTACATTTATTTTCATCGTATCGTTTAGATAGCCAAGCAGACTTTGATTTGACTTGAATCAGTATTGAATAGAATTCTTTCCGGAAAGCTTTTTCAAATTTATTAAAAGTTTCAAATTCGTGCTCATGAATATCATACCAAACATACCAAACCCTCTAGGAAAAAGCCCAAAATATGTAATTTATCTGCTTCTGTAATAAATTTTATTTCAGAATAACGAATATTTTTTTATAAATTCCTTTGGATGCTGCTCTTCCCCCTTAGATTTTGGAGGTTCTATTTTTACCTTGTTTTGCTGCAAATTTTTGATTAAAACATTGATCAACTGAAAACCAACATCCCACTGAGCTGCTACCTCGTTACGTAATATTTGTATTTTTTGTTGCTGAAAGTCTGTTGTCACTTGCAAACGTTTAATCTTTCTTCGCAATTGTTCAGAGGTCATATCAATATTGGCGTTATGACTCATTTCATATAAATTAAATTTCAGCAATAACTGATTTCAAATACAGAAAATTACCCACACTGATAATGGACTTTCCCTAAGAAGATATTTATAAATTGTTTCCGTATTACTTCAAATCAATGTCACAAAATTTGTATTTCATTTACTTATTTTTTAAAGATTGGGTTTGAATTCAGTGATTCTAAGAGACTGGGAACGTCCATTAACACATTAGAGACGAAACCATAATGGCTATTATAAATCATGAAGAATATAATTAATCTCGAACTGAGAATTTCAGATTATTATACATAATTGCCAATATTATTGAAATTCGACTAAAACGATTGGGGAAAATATATTTAGTAAATTGCGCTTCACGAGAGACGGAATTGACGAGTTATTGATGCTTGAAACGAATGACATTTAAAATTCGATCACGGGAGAGACTTAAAAAAAAAGAATACTAAGACAAATAATGCTTAACAATACGCTTTGATGAAATTGTCATTAGATGAGAAGAACATGGTGGTGCCATCGTTTAGAAGGGTTAGTTATTATACGATCGAAGTCAAGAAGAATCCGAGAATTAGCAATAAGTGATCAAATGTAAGGATAGCCCACTTTAAGACCAGCGAAACAACTATATGTGTCATCCTTTGACATTCACAATTTTTATCCACGTATTCACATCCGTCAGAAATGGTCAGAAGTCCTGATTTTTTTCTGACGATTCCTGACTTTTTTTAGTAGGGCACGCTGTAAACAAATATGAAACTTGTGACGCAACAAAATTTTGTTTAAAAAACCAAAACTACATTTTGGTACATGTTCAAACTTTTATTAACTAAAATTACTGGTGGGGGCGAACGACCTCAAAGAAGCACTTAAGACACCGATTCACGGAAAATCATGTTTATTAACAGCTTAATGAAGTCACAAAAATATCACCAACTCAAACTTTCAACAAATTGTCACAAAACTTATAATTAACAATTAACTACACACAGTACAAAGAAAAAGGTACACTTTGTATTTGACGGAGTCTAACGCCAATTGTGTGACCTTATTCACTTGGTATTCTTCAACAAAGAAGTGATAAATGCAGCTGAGGGTTCATCGTATAATCAGCTTTCACACAAATGCTCTTCGGCAGAGAAACAATCCATTGAGAGAAAACACAAGAGAGAGAGAGAGAGAAAGAGCCTGCTTGAAAAAACGAGACTCCACTTGTAAAGAAGCTTCTGGAGAGGGTCCACGAGGTTACCTTGCAGGCTTGCGGGTTCACTCAGAGCCTGACAAGGGAGAGGTTTGCCATAACCTCGTGGACGAGAACATACTTGTCCAGAAGCACCCAAATGGTCCTTAAAGAGCGAGACTCCACGAATAGAGAAGCTTCTGGAGAGGGTCCACGAGGTTACCCTGCAGGCTAGCGGGTGTACTCAAAGCCTGACAAGGAAGAGATTTGCCATAACCTCGTGGACGAGAACGTACTTGTCCAGAAGCACTCACACAATTCAAGAATGAAGACTCGGCCAGTAAGAAACTTATCGCTCAATGCCAAGACGAATGAACACTTGGTCATCTCACTCCGATGACAAAACTAGTAACACAAAATAATCCTAAGGCACAACTTCAAAAACTCTTTGGTATCGCGTTCGCGATCCCTTCTTACGATCAAAACTCGACTCTTATATGTCGACACGGGTCGAAGGCTGAAGGACTACTGCCCGTCCAACGCCGGGCACAATTCGGTAGAGGGGGGGTTCAAGAATCTCCCCAAAGAGAGTGAGCGAGAGGGCCCAAAAGAGTGACCGAGGAGGAAGGAAACCGCCAAGTGGGGAGAAACTCACCCATGACAAGAAATGCGATGCAGTTTATGAATTTTGAGCAAAGCCTGGCTATATGCCTTCCCCCTCACCCCTCTAGAACTCAGTGAAATTCTCAATTTAGCAGTACAAGTTGTCGTTAACGAATTACCATACTTACGCTCTGTGAATTATCGCCTTACATTTACATTGGTGTGGGAGAATCATACTCATCATAGTCTATGATTATCGGTCGTTTATAAACTTTCGTTTCAAACGCCATTTTCTATCGATATTTCCTGAGCGCTAAATTTCAAATAAATTAAAAATGAATTATCTCCTTACAAGCTAATTCTGTAATGAAAAATTCTTCAATTTTTAACAGCATAAAAGACGGCGTATATTTATTTTTGGAGGATAAATTCTTAGCTTATAAAGTGTGTTCAATCACTTTAAATATATGATACTAGACTACATGAAATTTTGTGCAATTTTTATTATTTCTAACATTTCTACGATCCCAATTAAGAATTTACAATTTTGGAAGATTTTATTAGCGTGAAATGATAATTAATCAAATTTTATAACGAATGCATTTGGTGTAAACCATCATGTTTGTCTGCCGTACATACTACATTCATTTTTCAAGTGTGACAGTTGTAATTTGAAACTGTTCAATTTTTTAGATATACCATTTCAAATCGAAGAATATGAAGGCCTTTGATTTGATATTTGACCATTTTAAAGGTTTTATATTGAGATAATGCCTCATTTTTAACCTTTTGAATTAAAGCTCTGCTAATTAGAAGGCTTCAAATAGGTTATATACACGCAGGTTATATACGTATGTAGGGGAGACCTCCCTACAGTGGATAGCAAAAATTGGTGGAGTTCAGTAATCACAAAATAGGATGTATATTATAGAGCTGTTCTGACACAAATGAAGCTGATATATTCACCCATGTGATGAGATATCAGTAAAAATCAATTCGTTAGCGAATAAAAAGCTATTGATATTATTTTGAGGTGGTAAAATTTTGTCCAGTGTTGGCTGGTTCGCCCTACAGTGGACATTCGATTCTACACCGCGAATCAGAATAGAACGATGTTTTTATGCGTACCCCTAAATTATATTTTATACCGACGCTACTATCAGAACAAAGAAAAATGTGATATAATTTCGATTTTGCGTAAAATTAGCAAAAATATAATGTCAGTTATTTCGCTCATATTTCACAACACGCCTTTCAGTGGACAGGTCCGGTGGGGTTAGGATTGCCACCAATCTTGCCATGTCAAAAGTACCTAGGAAATACCTACACAGAAATTGGGCATGGTGAGGTTATTTCTACTTGCGGGAAATTCAAAATTACTCTCAATTACATTACGCTGCAGCTATGTTCAAAGTATCAGCTGATTCTGTCTTCTGCTGTTTCAGTACCAACCTATGAGTGCAAATTATCTAAAACTTTTAACCGAAAATCCGCTGTAGGGATGACGCTGGTATCCATAGTAGGAAAATGAGAGCTTCAAGGATTATATTTATAATAATTTTCTTACATAGAACGTAAGATTCTAGGGTGAAAAATATTATGGTTTAATGACCAAGGAACATATATTAATAAAAAAAATCATTCTGAAAAGATTTAGATACTTGGAAAAAATTACTAAAGTGGAGGACAAAGTTTCTTGGTCATGTCAAAAATAGTTTTTTATACTTTTCTCTTTTATTATAATTAGGTATAACATGAAATTCTGTCTTATGGTGCATTTTTATCAACTTAAATCATACCAAATGCGCAAATTAGGTTTACTTTAGGCATTTCGCTTTTATTTACAAATGTCCACTGTAGGAAGCTATCCACTGTAGGGAGGTTTCCCCTACATTATATTTAACGTTTGAACATAAAATTGTTTAATTTTAAATGTTTCGAGTGTTTACGTAAAATGCTTCAAATTCAGAAGTGTTACAATTTGACTGCGATACTTTGCAGTTTAGTTTTGATTACTTCAAATTAAAAAATTGAAAGTAGAAAAATATTCAAATTTCACCCCTTCTTCTGAGATTGGTTTTAACTGCATTATTTCTATTTCAGGGCCCATAACATGTCTTGCTTTTGACGCAGCAGGCGAATATCTGCTCACAGCTGGAGATAAACAAATAAAGATTTTTCGCAACATTCCCGGTTACCGAGCAATGATAGAATCGTCGAAAAAGAAAATGGAACAGCGACAAACTTCGGCCACGAGGGAACGCTTGGAAAAAACGATCGCAGACTGTAAAAGCTTCCTCGAAAAAATGGGCGAAACATATCCGCAATAATATAAGCTTGCTGATGATTTTTGAATTGTTGAAACCATCGGCATATGTGACCGTCGGCGAAAAAAGGGACCTAATGCGAAAACAATCGATTTTCATTTTCTTACGCCAATCGATAGTTTCTGAGTTACTCTTTAAATCCCAATAATCAGAATTTTTCAAGTTAATTACTTTTCTTGTTATCAAGCTACAAAAATAGGCATGATAAGCGTACGCGGAAACCGAACGAGAGGCCTACGAAAGCCAGCCCCTCCGCTTACCACTACAGCTGTACGCGACGTGTCCGCTAGCTCCACTGGCTCGTGCCTAAAAGTGCAGTGGTAAGTGGAGGGGGTGTTTTCCGTAGACGCATCCTCACTACTCAAATGCTGGCTTGCGGGCTCTGCTACGATCGCTTGTCCTGTAAAATTCAGCTTTGACGCATTAGGTCCCTTTCTTCGCGGACGCTCACATATAGAGAAGGACCGATAACGCTGTGGAAAGCACTGAAATGGGCTTTAGGGAGAGAGAAAACATTTGAGAGGTAGACCTGCCTCTTTCTATATTAAGCTGATTGGTCGAGAGCATTTTTGATGAGTGGAGCTTGATGAAGCACAGGACCGTGTATGGGACAGTCCTGGAATAGAAAAAGGCGGGTCTACCTCTCTAAAGCCCATTTCCGTTCTCCCTACAGCGTTATCAGTCCATTGCTATATGTCGAAGGTTGAAACATTCTGCACTTGCCTTTTGCACTTTGTGCGTAACATGCATTTCTTAAATATCTAAACACTGTTTAAAGAATTTTTGAAACTTATATTTCAATAAAGTATACTTGTGTATATACTTCGTAAAATTGGTCAATTTTTCTTTTTTATGCCTTCAATTTAATTGCAAGCGAGAAGATCTTAAAATTTGAGTCCTTTTAAAAGAGGCGGATAAATATTCCTCGAATTTTTTTTTAAATAAATGTAACGTAGTGTATACAGATACGGTATTTTTTGTCGTATTTGAATTTGGTAGTACGGCATTTTAGTGACTGCCCGAATAGCACGGAACGTTCCATGGGAACTTTCGGAACGTTCCAGGGAGGTGTAAAATGTCCGCCGCTTGTGAACGTTCCAGGAACGTTCCACTGGAACGTTCCAAACATGAATTAACGTTATTGTTATTATTATCAGTAAAAAACGCAAGTGATAGGTCAAACTCGATGTCAATTTATGATACGGATATCATATTATAGTGTAGTATATGCGGTACTCAAAATTCAAAAATGACATCCATTCTAACCCCTTTTCCAAGTCTCCCTTTGAAAAATACGAATTTAGTCACTGGTCACAGAAGAGTGATCTGTTACATCTCGAACCCCTTTTCTAAGTGTCACTTTAAAAAATACGCGTGTTAGTGACCGGTCACAGAAGAGTGATCGTGAGGATTCGTGATTCGAATCTGAAGTGCTGCAATCTGCTAGACAATTCGCAAATTATTGATAAAGTTTATTATTATAGGAATATTGGATTGAAGTGATGAGCAATTCTTTAGTGTGCTTTTAGTGTGTAATGTTCTTGATTATATGACACTTTGTGTGTATTTATAACTTAATATTCCTCATTTTATGGTAAAATAGTAAAATATTGTACTATTTTTCCAAATTAAGAAAAAATATTATCGGAAGAGAAAGTTCTTTATTGACACAAAAATTTGCCGGATAAGAAACTTTAAATACGGCAAAATTTCCCGGAGCTCAATACTCGACCTAAATTTAATTTGACCGAAAATGAAGTTACCTAACAGTCATTCATCATAACTTTGTATTTACCCTCGTTTCCAATTACAAATTAGAAATTATTAATCATTGTTCTAAAAATGTTTAAAAAATATTTAAAACTTGGGTTAATAATGGATTTTTATGTTGTTTATATTTTTAAGTTATTATTTTTAATGTTGGGAAATAAAAATCTAGAGACGTGAACGCGCAATTAGCGCGCGTATATTTACTGCTAGTACACGTTATAATAAAACATGTCTCTGTATTTTCCTTTATGAGCACTTGTGGGCACTTTGTAGTATCAACTTTCTTGACAATACCTCTTTGAAATCCTGAAGAAGGGAGGAGGGGGGGAGGTGCGCTGGGCCACCTACATTTTTAGGACTACACCACTGTTCGAACCCCCTACCTACGCATTCGGAGCTCCTAACAAAACCTGGCAAACAAACGACCTGGTGCACATTCCGGTGCATCCTGATCGTCGACTCACCATTGGTAGTTATTTTGGCTATTGATACAATTTAGATTCTAAAAAAGATCTCGTAGATGACGTCTTGAACGACCTGGTGCACGTTCCGGTACACCCGGGTAGTGGATTTACCATTTAGATATGTGTCAGTTATTGGCAAACTTAATATTTTAATTTTCAACGCGTGATAATGTTCTCTAAGACTTAAATTCTTTTTTTTTTCACGCGGGAGCGATGCGGAAAGGTCGCTGCCTGCGCACAGTAGCGTCTGCGCAACTACATTTTAAAGAACTGAAGTCTATAGATCTTATATTGAAGTAGTTCACAAACACTCAATACTTCGAATCGAATTTCTATGAGATTTTTCAACATTTTTTGAAGAATTTTTCTATACGTTTAACTGAATTGAGGTATTTACACCTTATATTTATGTGATTACAAACGTTCAATACCTCAATTGTGATTTCTACGAAAGTTTTTAGCATTCTTTCATGAATTTCTCTATATATCTTATTGAACTTTTTCAAATCGGAGTTCAATATAAAGTTTACAGAATTCTTGTAGAGTTATTCTAGGTTTGTTCTCAATTAAATCCTGAAAGTTATACAGAATATAGAAAATTTGTTCAAGGTTCGCTCTCATCCCCGACTCTTGAAATAGTTCAAGAAAGTTTAATGAACTTTTTTTTCCGTGTACTATTAGCGATCCTGGGCCAATAGGTTGGATCTACACAGATTTGACATATAACTGTCAAGAAGGATCACCATCCTTTACCTGAGTCGAAGTTTCGCAAAAAGTTGCGTCTTGCACAGCGGAAAAAATGGGGCCCTCGACGTTTAGGTTTATGAACCATACTTGTGAATTGTGGAGACCCCTGCCCTAATAGCATGGAACGTTCCGCGGGCACCTCCGGATCGTTCCAGCGGAACCTTCTAGGTACTTTCCTCTCGACTTTCCCGGGACGTGTAAAATGTCCGCCCCTTGGGAAAGTTCCACTGGTACCTGAAGGGATCTTACCGTTATTGTTATTTTTGACAACAAATATCTCCTAAACTGTAAGAGATAGATAAAAATGGATGTTATTTTTTAGTTTTCAGTACTACATGTAGTACACTATAATGTCATAACTATATTATAAAATGATATCGATTTTTACCTATCTATTAGGTAAAAACGGATGTTATTTTTGAGTTTTGACTACCGCATATACTACACTATAATCTGATATCTATATTATAAAATGACATCGATTTTTACCTATCTATTACGGTTTACGCGAACGTCCAAGTACGTTCCAGGAACTGTC
Organism: Andricus quercusramuli; assembly: GCA_932178445.1. Lineage (NCBI taxonomy): Eukaryota > Metazoa > Arthropoda > Insecta > Hymenoptera > Cynipidae > Andricus > Andricus quercusramuli. Next base: position 8,610 of record CAKNXH010053160.1, on the reverse strand, counting down.
CGCGTTATTAGGGTAAGTTCTAGAATTACATATTTTTTTTAGATAATTTAGGCCTACATATTCCTGTTTCGAATCAAATCTGTATTCGGAGTAAAACATTGCCTAATTTTAATAGTTTTTGTGGAAAACGTTTTTTTTTCGTTCTAACCCGAGCATACAAGGAAAAAGTTTTACATAAAAACTATTGAAAGTAGCCAATTTTTCACTCCAAATACAGATTTGATTCAAAACAGGAATAGGCCCTAATTACATATCTAAAGAAAGATTCGATTTTAGTATTTATAGAGTAAAACGAGTGAATTTAATTTTACCCAGATAACAATACGTGCCGGCACGCGATCGGCCCGACGGGCTGGAGACCAGCGTGCCTGCTAAATGCTCGCGACAGGCCGGCAGAGTCGGAATGCGACCGAAAGGGCGGACAACGGCAGGCAACGGCCCGGCACATTAGATGCCCGTCGGGCTTGCAAGCGCACAGTGGGGCCAAATGAAAAAAAGCTGGACAAAAGTCCAAAAAATGAACATTTTCAATGGGGATTTTCGATCTAGGATCAGCTACAGTATACCCTAGGGAAATATAATTCACTCATATTAGACCCCCAACTTGATTACAGCAGTGTAAATATTAGTTGAAACGTAGCGTTCGTGCGCGCAGTTAGTGTCACGGTACGAAGGAGCCAAAGTAGACGTGAGTTTTTGACTGAGCCAGGACTTTTGTAAATGATATTTCCATTCAGATAAAATGGAATCAACTTCTATGAGTAAGTAAAATATCATGAACATTTTCAAATTTCCATCGTATCAAGCAAAAAATTATGGGAAGGAGAGTAAGAGCATGTGATTTTCAACTAGAGCAATAAAGAAATTGGTCTTTTCAAAGTGGAAAAGTAAAATGTTAAGCATTGTTAAGTCTTAAAAACGATTAGAGGTTGTAGATTAACGTATTACAAATGAAATATCGAAATTTCAGCTGCACATATGTGCACGAATAATTTAAATCGAATTTTTTGTTGAAAAAAATATGCGTTGCGTGAATAACGCACGTTGTTATAGTATGCTAGTATATAGAAATAATTTGATTCTCTTGTTCATGTACATTCGTTGAGTGCTTACATACGAGGATGATTCATACTCTAAGTGAAAATTTTACATAAAATAGAATATATAGTAAACTTTGGAAATCCTAACCTCACTTCGCAAGTGACGACAGCCAGAAAAGAATTTATGAAAATTTGTCGAATGCTATATGATGAATATCGCCGAAAATGTTTGAAAACTGTATTTTGTCGTGCTTACAAGGTATAAATGGCACTTTATGGTTATTCACAAAATTTATTTCGTTGAGATTCATATCTCATTGACAGGTGGTTTAGTGCTTGGCCTGATGCTGCCATCTTTGATTAGTGTTGCATCATGATCCTCATTTTAGAGCATACAAGTCAGCCAAAAATGTATATATCATATCCTATTTTTCCCAGTACCTCAATTTTTTAGTGAAAATTGACTTATAATATGCAGGTTCGAGAGGGTTGCTAGTGGTATTCAATTGAAACAGTTTTTTATGAAGAAAACACATTCAATATTTGTTCGCATTAGAAAATATGAATGGATGATATCAACATTGTTATTATTAATATTGAAATTGTCTTTTGAATCTTCGGCAGAATCCTCACACATTTTTAAAATCGGGTCCGCCATATTGGATCCGCCATCCTGAATTTTGCGATTCTGCGTTCAGATTCTTGATCAGTGACGCCGAAAACACTCATATACTAATCTTGAGCAGAATTCATGTACATTTAAAAAAAAGAGTTCAAATTCGTAATCACCGACGCCGAAAACACTTATATACTGATCTTGAAGAGAATCCATGTACATTTTAAAAATCCATCCCGCCATATTGGATCCGCCATTTTGAATTTTGCAATTCTGAGTTCAAATTCGTAATCACCGACCCCGAAAACACTTATATACTGATCTTGAACAGAATCCATGTACATTTTAAAAAGCTAGCCCGCCATATTGGATCCGCCATTTTGAATTTTGCGATTCTGAGTTCAGATTCGTGATCAGCGACCCCGAAAACCTAAGAGTCATAAATTTCAAGATGATTGCTAGACTTTTTGGACTTCCGTCCAGGTTTTTTTGGTTTGGCCCCACTGTGAAGCGGCGAGGAACGACGGGCCTGCGATTTACACGACCGCTGCAGGCTGATAGTGCAAGTAGTTTGGGATCAAAAACGCGCATGCGCGTTTTGGATCAGCTGTTCTTGTCGTGTTTCATCTCGTGTGGCGTTCAAACCCGTGAATTTTCGCTCGGATGTGTGCGATTTGCAAACAATAATTGTTATTCGTTCCAGATAAAATAGAAGAATAAGTAATCCACTTGTAAATAGAGTAATCCACTTGAAAAACAGAGTAATCCACTTGTATAACGGAGTTATACCTTTCATCGTTTGCGGTTTTTGGTATTGTTTTGGCTGTGTGTGGAACACAAAATTTCCCTGGCGGACCGAACGAACGGAGCGGATACGCTACAGCGTATCCTTATAGTATCCACATCGTATCCTCTCCGTATCATGCAAGAAGAACTCATTAAAAAAGAAAGATTAACATTTCACTTGTTGAAATTCGGATTCTACGTGAAATTTTGAGTTAAAAGGTCACAGAGTAATCGCAATAGTTTTTCTTGCAACATTAAAAACTTTTAATAAATATAATACTCATCGATGACGTGCGCTGAAGGCGACTTCAAACGCATCGTCATTCAGTAGCAGTCCATAGGCTTTATCCGTCGACGATGCGTTTGAAGTCGCCTTCAGTCCACGTTATCGATAAGTATTATATTTTTTGAAAGTTTTTAATGTTGCAAGAAAAACTATTGCGATTACTCCGTGACCTTTTAACGCAAAATTTCAAGTAGGATCCGAATTTCAATAAGTGAAATGTTCATCTTCCTTTTTTAATGAGTTTTTCTTGCATGATACGGAGAGGATACGATGTGGATACTATAAGGATACGCTGTAGCGTATCCGCTCCGTTCGTTCGGTCCGCCAGGGTTGTTAGCAATTTTTTGCTGTCGGTGTCCTTCAAATCAACAAAATTAACATATAGCACGAAAGGTAATGAAATTCTGCGTATAATAATATAAAGTTCAAGCTGAAAGAAAAATGTCAATATTATAAGAAGATATTTTTATAATGATATTTTTCTTTCAACTTGGACTTATTATATGCAGAATCTCGTCATTACCTTTCGTACTATTTGGAAATTTTTTATTTTATTCACATAAGAAGAGATTTTTTTAATTGTAATCTACTCGCACACTCAGCCTGCATTTTACCGGACCGTCGGGCATGCAGTTCGCCGGACAGCGTCGCTCCCGCCTGTCGGGCGGGCATATAGAGATCCATGGTGTGCACATTAAGGTGCATACCTGCCGGCAAGTCGGTCCGATCGATCGGACCGTGGGCCGGCAGAACGCTTGTAATCGGCGGGCATTTTGCTATCTGGGTAGTGTTGGGTCCTGGTTATAAGCTTCTGTCTTTGGATTGATGAGGTTAAATTTAATATTCTGATAATTAAGAAGACAATTAAAGTTATTGGAATGAAAATATCTATCACCCTCCATATTTAGTTTGAAGATTTATTTTTCTTGTTGATCACTGGGGTTAATAATAAGAGTCCAAAAATATTTTGCGACGTTTCGTCAGCTTGGTTTACTGACCTCTTCAGGCTAGAATTTTATTATACACCAAGATATAAAAACAGTACAAAGAAAATATTGTTGTTGTTTAGAATTCATTTAAAAGAATTAAAAATAAATTACGTTATAAGTTTAAATTGAAAAAGTTACCTCGGTCATAAAATTAAAAAGTTGAAAAAATTCAACTAGTCAAAGATTAAAATTGACATTTTACACGTCGTCTGTGAGGTGAGAATCGTAACTGGCTATCATTAGACAACAGAGGGGTGTTTATATTAAGAAGCTTGTACTGCAACTTGTACTTACAACTGCAGATAAAGGAAATCTAACAGTTTGCATGAACAAAACAGATTATTTAGAAAAAATACACCGCCTTTTATTAGATTCGAAAACTTATAAGAAATTGAATAATAATTCTCTTAAGAAATTACAAGAAAATACCTCACAAATATTAAGAAATTTGAATGATAACAACTTATTACAATTTAGATATCACAACAATGAGTTAACTTTGACCAACACTAGACTAGCTAAAGGTTATGGTTTACCTAAAGTCCATAAGGAAGATATACCACTTCGTCCTGTAATTTCATTAGTTAATAGTCCAACTTATGTTTTAGCTAAAGTTATACTATATAATGATCTAAAAAATGGTATAAAAACTCCTAATTCAAACATTGAAAATAGCCTTGATTTGAAAGAAAAATTAAATAACATAACAATAGATAGTGATTACATATTCATGTCCTTAGATGTCAGTTCGTTATTTACTAATATTCCTTGCTCGTTGGTGTTGGAGAGCCTAGATAGAAGATTTCATGATATTCAGAGTAATTGCAAAATTCCTGTCGAAGAGATAAGAGAATGTATAAAATTCCTTTATGACAATACTTATATCGTTTTTAATGATAATATATACCAACAAATTCATGGTACTCCGATGGGTTCACCCATTTCACCGTTACTTGCAGATATGGTTATGCATGACTTGGAAAATAGTTGTTTAAAAAAACTAAAAGAAAAATATAATATACAGGTCCCCTTTTATTACAGATACGTCGATGACACGATCTTATGTGTCAAAAAGGATTATATTCAACTAATTACCCATATTTTCAATTCTTACAAGGTTAATTTGCAGTTTACTGTTGATCTAGAAGAAAATAATAGTATTAACTTTTTAGACATTTCTCTCTTGAGAGATAATAATAGCATTATTACAAACTAGTACCAAAAACCATCTTTATCAGGCAGAACTATTAACTATTTCTCAAGTCACCCAACTCAGGTAAAAAAGAACATCGTATTCAACCTTGTTGACAGGGCAATAATGTTATCGCACCAAAAATTTCACGCTAAAAATTTAAAAATTATTACCCAACTATCATTAAATAATGATTACCCAATAAGTTTTATTAACCAACAAATTAAAATTCGTAAATTAAAATTGAAATATTGTCCTATACAAAATAACTCTGCGCGAAAACAATTATTGGCCCGTCAACCAAAAGTCAGTTTACCATTTATAAAAAAATTCTTCGATAAAACTTCCCACTTTCTTAAAAAATTTAACATAACTGCCATTCCCTCGATAAGACCTTCATTGTCGTCTATAATTAGACTAGGTAAAGATAAAACTAAAAAATGGGAAGAAACTAACGTTGTTTACAAAATTCCTTGTAAAAATTGTCCTGCCTCTTATGTGGGTGAAATTAAAAGAATGTTGAAAACGCCTATAAATGAACACAAAAACAAACAAAAAAAGGAATTTGTTATTAATGTACATCGTAGAATACACAACCATGAATTTGATTGGGAAAATACCAAAATACTTGATTTTGAGTCCAACTGTAAAAAACGTCTACTTTCCGAAATGATATATATATATATATTAAGAGCAATAATAATGGTATTAACAAGAAAGAGGATATTTATAATTTGAATCACATGTACAATCCAGTAATTTTCAATTTAAAATCATGATTCCTTCTTACGTAATTTATTTTGTACGTGATAAGAGATCAGTGCTTGAAAGTACAAGCTTCTTAGTATAAATACCCCTCTGTTGTCTAATGACAGCCAGTTACGATCCTCACCTCACAGACGACGTGTAAAATGTCAATTTTAATCTTTGACTAGTTGAATTTTTTCAACTTTTTAATTTTATGACCGAGGTGACTTTTTCAATTTAAACTTATAAGGTAATTTGTTTTTAATTCTTTTAAATGAATTCTAAACAACAATATTTTTTTTGTACTGCTTTTATATCTTGGGGCTTAATAAAATTTTAGCCTGAAGAGGTCAGCAAACCAAGCTGACGAAACGTCGCAAAATATTTTTGGACTCTTATTATTAACCCCAGTGATCAACAAGAAAAATTAATCTTCAAATTAAAGTTATTATCGACGAGTATTTAGTTTTTAATGATTTGGGATCATGGAAATTATAATAAAATACAAGAATATAGAAAGTTGTATGTGAGACATTTTTTGTTGTAAATATAACCTCAAAAAACTATTTCGAGTCCGCGATTATTGCTTAATTAATAAGAATGAAGGTTCATTCGGTAAGTTATCAATATTTTCTTTGCCTTTACACATTACTATGATGCGATGATTGGCAGAACACTGGGATATAGTCTTCGTAGGCTCTTTATAGTTAGATACTTCAATAGCGGGGCGGGGAGCCCCGATGGGGCCCCCTTGGCGCTTAAGATACAAAGCCTATCGTGCCACACCCTTAACTATTCGCTCTCAGTAGTTGATTCCGAACCTCTTGGTGGAGCCAGTGATGTCAACCACTGATCACGTTACAGTTTCCTCAAGGTTTGTTGTCTGGGCCTAGATAATTCCGGACACTGGCATCAGACATGCAGTGACAAAATTCATGCCCTTTGTAAGACCATTGGGTAGACACCATCCGACCCCAATCACTTAAAGGAGCAGAAAGTCTAAATGGCTCATTCCACCTTCTTGACATCAACGACCTTGGCGGCAAAGTTCAAGTCGGCCTTATCCCTGACTGAGCCCAGCCTTCCTCCTCTCGGTCGATTTGAATTCGCTGAAAACATGAGAAGTGCACTTCCATCAGGTGATTCCGCGCTTTTTCCCCCTCGTTTTGGCAAATTCGCTATCATCGATAGCTTCATCCAATCTTCCTGTTTGTAGATTCTTGTGTTTTCATTTATTTCTACTGAGCCGTCTTGTAGATATCCCAGTCTGAAGGCAATTTAGTTCTGTTTGCTCTGTTATACGAAGCTCTACTCTTTTTACGAAGTTTCCCCAGGTGAGTTTTCCACTATTCTGCTCCTTTCCTAGACTGAATTCTACTTGTAGGATAATTGTTCTCAGATGATGTAATCACATACCTTCGCATAAAATCCAAGACTGGCTCTAACTCATCTATGGTACCGTAGATTGCGGGGAATTTCACGAGTCTGCCTCGTGAAATTCCTCTTCATATGAGTCCTAAAGTGTGTATCTATGGCTCCTGATCTTTGAAGCCGCCGGTTTTCCTACGGCTACCTGGAACAAGATATATTTGTGGTCCGAGAGAGACACCTCGTCGGAGACTTTCCATCTCACTGTCTTGCTCCTCAGTTTTTTAACTTTATTGTAATCCAAATGATGAATTTACACATTAAGAGAGCGCGTTACCGTCACGGCATCAATCTGACGATTTCGAAATTTTAGTCGCCATCCTGGATCCGCCTATTAAATTTCATCAGCCTACCACACTAATCTTTTTAGGACGTCAATTGGCAACAGTTTACGACCTTAATCAATGGAATCCAACGATGATCCTTTTTTTTACAAGCTTTTTGATTTGACCTTTCGATTCTTTCGTGGTTTCTCGCCGCCATATAGGGCCGCCATATTGAAATTTTCTAAAAGGCCACACGAGTCCATAAAGTGGGGTCAAAAAGAAACATTTTAAGCTATCGATGTTTAAAATCCATCCATATGAATTTTGGGCACAGCTCTGTTCCGTTTGACAAAGAACGTCCCATATATATATATATATAAGCAGTCGCGGACAATTGTCCAGGGATGGTCCCGAAGGAATATCCCCTAAGCGAAGGCGTTAGAACCGTGCCGAAAGCTGAATGACACCTGGGTGAGGTTTCTCAAACGGTGACCTGAGATACCGGGCGACCTCTCAGAGTATCAGCCTTATCCTTGCACGCGAGGGTCTACAAGGATGGACGAACCCTTTCCCTAGCTGCTCGTGGGAACAACAATGACAACACCAAACATAGTTGTAGTAAGTGCGGTTCGAAACAATCGAACGCGCAGGGCTCCCGACAATGGGTCGGACAACAATGCCGACTACCCTAGAGTTGAGGGAGCCAATCAAGACGGAGTCAATGCGATGGTCCGGCGGTATCTCAATACTTTTGAGTGGATGAATCGACTCAATGACTACCTGCTAGAGTGCTACGATAGCAGTATGGCCCCCGAGCGAGAAGGTTACATGGCACGACTGCAGGTTCTGTGGTACGATAAACACCCAGAGCTCTCGCACTTGTCGCGTCAATGTCTGCGAAACCATGCCGAACAAATCCAAAAAAGGGGCTGTGTAAGCGTAGCGCCTACTCTACCGCAGCCAAAACAAGCCGACAACAGAGAAAGAGTGGCGACAATGAGACCAACCACGAACAGGCATCCAATAGACGAAGGACGATGTTTCAGGGCTCGGAGAAACATCAACATTCAGGTTTCTCCCAAGCCCAAAGTTCTGACTGAACTGGATGATGCAAAAAGTAATTTTCGATGAATGAAGGCAAAAAGAGTCAAAAACTCATGTGTTGGTAGAATGTGCGACGTTTTGTTGGCATTGGTTCGCCAACCTCATCAGGCGTTGACATTCACTAGTTAAAACATAAATTCTAACGCTTCTAATTTT